>PVJO010014171.1:0-49231 GCA_004026905.1 Hystrix cristata
AAAGAAAGAAAATACAAGCTGGGTGTGGTGATGGCTCAGGTCTGTAATTCCAGTTGCTCTGGAGGCTGATGTAGGAAGATCATCAGTGGTAGGCCAGCCTGGACAAATGCAAGACTGTCTCAAAATAAAAAAAGCTGGGGATGTAGCTCAGTAGTAGAGCTGCTTGCTTAGTGTGCTGAAGCCCTCTCCAGTACAGAAAAAAGAGAGAGAGAGATAGAGAGAGACAGAGAGTATACAAATCTCACAAGTAACACAAGAAAAGTCGCTTTTAGCAGCAATGAGAACATTTGTCATGTATGTGTCAGATTAGCAAAGATTTTTAAAAATTATAATATACTTTTGCTGGTGAGGGTGTAAATACTTGTTGGAAATGTATATTGCTGGTGCATTCAGGAGAAGTAATGGGATACTATTGAAATGTAAACGGCTTACAGCCAGCAAGTGTTCTTAGAGGCACTTGTCCTGAAGGAAGGCCCATTTACAGGGACGTAGAAAGGAACAAAGTGGGGCTGTGACCCTGTTTGACAGGGTGAAAAGCTCAAGTACAGATGGTAAAGGCTGAGAGGGCTCCGTACATACTGACATGGAAAGAACATACCATACCAGTGAGCAAAAAATGAATGATCTGATTTTTATTGAAAAAAAATGCAGGTTTATACACATAGACATATATAAAACCACTAGCTGAGCATGGCGGCACACACCTGTAATCCCAGCACTCTGGGAAGCTGAAGCAGGGGATTGCAAGTTCAAGGACAGCCTGGGTAATTTAGGGATCCTGTCTCAAAAGCAAAACCAAACAAACAAAAAAACTGTGGGGATGTAGCTCAGTGGTAGAGCACCCTAATACCACACACACAAAAAAAACAAAACCCAAAACACACACACATAAGTTATTAACTGGTTTAGTCCTCACCATGGTCCTTGAAGACAGATTTAATTATAACCAACCCCACATTGGTGGTGGGGAAACAGAGGCACTGAAAAGGACAGACATGTGTGGGATCTGTGATTTGAAGTACTTCTTCCGCACTTCAACTGTGATGTTCTGTTGCCTCTAAATCACAGTTATTAGTGATTGTCATAACAACAAACATTTACCAAGTACACTGCTTTTGTGATTTCATTTAGTACTTAAGTAAAATAAACATATGTGTTCAAATGGGAATTGGAACAAGGAGGGTAACAGAGGGACAAGAGAAATAAGGAATAGAAGGAAAAAATGGAAACAAAGCTTTTGTAAATAAGGAGAGAAGCGGGGGTGAAGGGAGGGGAGGGGAATGGGAAAAAAGAAGCAGCAAGATATATCATGTGCAGGTACAAATCCCCTATGATGAATGTTATCACTATGTACATCTAAAATGTACCATTAAAATAAAGTTTAAAAAAAAAAGAAAAAATAAAATAAAATAAAACAAACATATGACCTGAACCCATGAGCAGAGAAGAGGTCACAGAGCCAGTAAGCAGCCAGCTACGCCTCCAACCCCAGCCTGTCCATCTCTGGGTCTCAGCGCAGCCCCATAACCCTGTACTGCCCGTCATAGTGGTCAGCATGGGAGATCCTTAGGATTTAGCATCCCAAGCATTTTGGTAAGACTGAGCAGTGTGAATGAAATAAAAATACTGTTCCCTCCAGAGCCTCCTGATTTGCCTTTGGCCTCTGCTGGCATAGCATTCACCTTCCTGGTCTTTCCTATCCTGTCAGGGACTGGAGGGCAGGTGATTTGACAAGATCTCGGGGGAGTTTTGTTTTGCTCCCACGGGCCACAAGCAGGGCTGGAAAGGCACAAGGACAAGGTTCCCCGCAGGCTCCAGCTGGGCACTTTTGCAGGCTCTGAGGACACTCCTAGAGGGCTGAGCCCCACAGTCTCTTTCAAAAGAGAGATGGGGAAACACAGGCCAAGTGAGGGCTGGGGATTTATACCAAGTCACACAGGGATCAGCAGCAGAGCCAGGACACAGCCCTGGATTCCTGGCCTGCCAGGCCTGACTGTTCCTCAAATCAAGCTGAACTCTTCTCTCCCAAAAGGCAGTTGAGGGCCGGGGGTTTAGCTCAGTGGTTAGAGTGTTTGCCTCGCAAGCATGAGGCCCTGAGTTCGATTCCCAGTACCAAAAAAAAAAACCAAAAACAAAAACAAAAGGAAGTCAGCCTTCCTTACCTGGCTGACTCATCTGTCCTTCCTTTTGCCAGATGCCTTGAGACTGGCAAGGACCAGTTGCCATGGAGATGGCCTGCAGGACAGTTCCAGGGCTGGCAGGTGGGGATGGGGGTGGGGCAGGACACCAACATGCTAAACACCCAGCAGCAGTTGGTCGGGGCCACATCAGGAGGAGCCAGGCAGGACCAGAGGCCTCAGGGTCCAGGGACATCAGTGGGGCTACTCAAGCTTCTGTCTCAGATCCCCCAGGCGGAGCAGGTAAGGGTGCTGGGGCAGGGGATACTGTCCAACTGCCCACAGGCAGGAGGGCATCTGGGGCCAGGGAAAGCCAGGACTGGGGTGTCTCTTGAGAAGCCACAAGATTGGTGCCAAGGCTCAGATGACAAGGAGGCCACGTAGGATAGAGATGGTAGGGAAGCCCAAAAGATGGGGAGTAAAGATGAGGAGTGATGGAGTGATTTAGGGAACACTGCAGGGCAGAAAGCATTTCCAGAAGGAAAATAGTGCCTTCTACCTTGGTTGTAGCAAGTCCAGAGCCCTGTAGAACATTTAGAAGAACTATTTTTAAAAATTTGAATGTTTTTATTTTTCTCAATTGATTCTTGTTTTAAAAATGTATTTATGCTGGGCATGGTGGCGCACGACAGTAATCCCAGCATTTGGGAGCTGAGGCAGGAGGATCACTGTAGGTTTGAGGCCAGCCTAGGCTACATAGTGAGTTCAAAACCAGCCCTGACTACACAGCAAGACTCTGTCTAAAAAACAAACAAATAAAAAAACCCAACTAAAATAAAATAATAAAATTAATTAATTAATTAATTTTGAGACAGGGTCTCACTGAATTGCCCAGATTGGGCTCAAACTTGTGATCCTCCTGACTCAACCCCCCAGAGTGCTGGGATTACAGACGTGGGCCATCATGTTAAATTTTTAATTGACACATGAAAATTGTACATATTATGGGGTACGGTATAATAATTTTATACTTATATATACAGTACAATAATCAAATCAGAGTAATTAGCCTTTCTGTCTCTTTAAACTTTTAACATCTTTTTCCTGTTGAGAACCTTCAAACTCCTCCCTGGCAGGTCAGTAGAATGAGGACAAATCTAGACTCTAAAGACCAGGACCAACATGTGCCAGTCACTACCGACTGTGTGATCTCAGCTCTTGGACCTTATTTTTTTTTGAGACAGGGTCTCGCTATGTAGTTCCAGTTGGCCTTGAGCTCACTGTGTAGCCCAAGCTGGCCTCGAATTCACGGTAATCCTCGTGCCTCAGTTTACAGGTTGTATGCCACTACGCCTGGCTTCTTGGACCTCTCTGAGCCTCAGTTTTTTCACATGCGTATGATGGGGGTGATAGAGATAGTCTCTAGTTCATTGGACAAGTCCTTGGTAAGATTAGATGTGTTAGGGCCTGCAAGTCCTGAGCACAGAGGAGCTGTTCAGTTGAGGCAGGTTTTGCTGTTTTTAGTATGAGGAATGGAGCCAGTGATGGAGGAGACTTAGTGATAAAGAGGGCTCTGGGGAGGGGAGGAAACACCCAGGAGGTTGCTCACACCTGGCCTCCCCTCCTGGTCCTGCCCAGGGGCCCTTAGGGAATGGTGACGTTGTACTAAGTCAGGGCCAGCCAAGGAGATCTCGGAGCGCAGGGCAGAGGACAAAGGACTGCAAGCCCCGGGGGCCGACCAAGCAAGGAGGCTCCACTGAGGCCAAGAAGTGAGCAGCCGCTAACGGGCTGGGAGGGAGGCTGGGGGCCAGGAGGACTCTGACCCTCACGCCTGCCCTCTTGCTCTTCAGGCCCTTCCCGCGTCCTCTTCGGGGACCCTCCTTCCCCTTCCAGTGGGCCTGGGAGACATTCAGCAGAGATGGCCGAGCTCTTCTTCCACCGAGCTCCCCGGCGGCCCCGGGCCATCAAGTCCCGGCCCTGCCCCCATCGGCGCCCCAGCTCAAGTCCAGTTGCAAGTCCACCAGCAGCCCCCCAGAGGCCCTGGAGAGGAGACAGCAGCTGGGGACCTGCGGTGGTGCCCCGCTCTCTCCCGGCAAAGGGGAGAACCAAGGGCTGGAGCCACTCGGCCAGGGCGGCGGGAAGAGGTCAGGGTCACGCTCGGGGTCCAGAGAGGCGGTCGAGCCGGAGGGCGCGAGTGCCGAAGAAGCGGAGAAGCGTCTGAGCCCCGCGGAGCGGCCCCAGCCGCGGTCGGTCGGCCCCGCCGGGCGGTCGGTCTCGGAAGAGGAGCGCGGCTCGGGGGCAGCGGAGGAGCCGGAGCACGGCGCCCCGCCCGGGAGAAAGAGCGGTGCTCGCCAGAAGGCGCCGGACTGCGGAGAGGCGGCCGGGGAAGAGGAGGAGCTGCGGGGCAGAAGCTCGCGCTCCCACAGCCCCCGAGAGCCGCCGAGGGGCAAGTCGGGGCCGGGAGCGGGGCCGGCAGCGGGGCCGGCAGCGGGGCGCCCGCACACTGTGCTGAGCGCGGGGCGGGCCTCGCAGCGGCCGGTGAGAGGGTTTCCCTGACTTGCTCCCCGCTGTGGACAGAACCCCAAAAGCAACCCTGGAAGACACTGCGGGCTGCTGTCCAGCCCTCCACCGGGAGAGGGAAGACCCGCGCCTGGGGAGCGGATGAAGCTTTCCAGTCCGCCAACTTTCCGAATCGCACATTCCACAAACGACAGGAGGCCACTAGGTGAGGGGGAAACAGGAGGACTGGAGCCCAGGGTGAGAAATGGAGATGGAGCCCGTTCACCAAAAGGCACTTAGTCCCTTGCATATTCATTCACTCCCTCATTTGTCTATTCATCAGTTTTTCTGATTAACCAATCGGCTGTTAATCCATGTATCCATCAGTGCACCCATCTACTCACCCATCCCTCCACCCACCAACCCCCCCACCCATCCCTTCACCCACCAACCCACTCATGCCCTTATTCATCCATCCATCCCTCCATCTTTTGATAACATCCATTCGACCACCCATCCGTCTCCGCTTACTTGGCCAACTATACATATATATATATATTTTTTCCAACTATATTGACACAAACTACTTTCCATTCATTCCCCACTTTTCTTCTTTTTATCCATCAACCTATTGAGTGAATGATGCCACATATACTGAAGAGATTACACTTTCCCCATTGTGCTCCTTGACATCTTTGTCGAAAAATCACTTGACTATAAATGCATGAATTTATTTCTGGGTTGTATATTCTGTTCCACTGGTCTATATGTCTATTTTTATCCCAGTACCATGTTGTTTTAATTACTATAGCTTTGCAGTATATTTTGAAATCAGATAGTATGATGCTTGCAGAGTCTCTCCCTCCCTTAAAATTGTTTGGTTCAAATGGGTGAGGTGCTGCATACCTGTAATCCCAGCTCTCTTGGCGGCTGAGGCAGGAGGATCATAAATTCACTAGTGACTTAGTAAGACCCAGTATGAAAGTAAAAAAATTAGGGGTTGGGGTTGGGGATTTAGCTCAGTGGTACAGCATTTGCCTAGAAAGTCCACAGCCATGAGTTTGATCCCCACCCCCCCAAAATGGGGGGGGCTGAAGATGTAGTTCAGGGTAGAGGCCCTAGGGCCAATCACCAGTGGGGGGAAAAAAATAAGAGCATTTGGCTCGTTGGGGTCTTTTTTTTTTCTTTCTTTCTTTTTTTTTTTTGTGGTTTCGGGGATCGAACTCAGGGCCTTATGCTTGCTAGGCAAGCACGGTAACCACTGAGCTAAATCCCCAGGCCCCTTGTTGGGGTCTTTTGAACGTTATGAACATTAGAATTGTTCTTCTTTCTGTAGAAATGTCATTGGGATTTTTTGGGGGGTTTCTGGGGCTCAAACTCAGGCCCTCATGCTTGCTAGGCAAGCACTCTACCACTGAGCTAAATCCCCAATCCCTGTCATTGGGATTTTGAAAATTTACATTAAATCTGATTGTTTGGGAGTAGTATGGATTATCCCTCTTAAACCCCCCCCCCCAGTACTAGGGATTGAATCCAGGGCCTTTGTTACCGAGCTATATCTCTAGTTCTTTTTATTTTGAGATAGAATCTCTCTCTTAAAATGATAAATTGCCCAGGGTGGGCTTGAACTTGTAATCATCCTGCCTCGGCCTCCCAGGGTACTAGGATTACAGTCATGTGCCATCACAACTGACTCGTGCCTTGTTTTTTATTTTTTTGAGACCAGGTCTCACTATGTCCTTCAGGCTGGCCTTGAACTCACTATGTACTCCAGGCAGGGCTCAAATTTGTGGCGATCCTCCTGCCTCAGCCTCCCAAGTGCTGGGACTACAGGTGTGTGCCACCACATCCGGCCCTTTTAGTATTTCTAAAGAATAAGAGTTTCATTTTATTATTTACCTACTTTGTGGAGGAGGGGGACCTTCTCACCGAGTTACGTTTTCCAGCCCATTAAAAAAAATTTTTTTTTTAAATTTTGTGACAGGGTTTCACTAAGTTGCTAAATTGCCTAGGTTGGGCTTGAATTTGGCACTCCTCCTGCCTCAGCCTCCAAGAATGCTGGAATTACAGACATATGCTACCATACCCACCTAGAGATTCTTTTTTTTCTTTTTTGGTGCTGAGGATTGAACTCAGGGCGGCCCCCACCTAGACATTTTAACAGTATTCATTCTCGAACAGCACTTTCAATTTCCTCCCCTGTCACCTGTTGCAGGAAATCCTCCCTGGTTCCTTAGTCCCCTGGGGGCAAGGCTTCAACAGGTCACTGATGCTCAATAAACACACACCGAGCAATGGGGGCACCTATCCTCCCTGCCTCTTCCGCAGTGCTGGGGATTTGAGCCCAGGCCCTCACTCACACTAGGCAAGCACTTACCACCAAGCTACCTCTCTAGGCCTTTAAATTTTTTTTATTTTTAAAACAGGGTCCTACTAAATTGCCCAGGCTGGCCTTGAACTCATAATCCTCCTGCTTTAGCCTCCTGAAGAGCTGGGATTACAGACATGCACCACCACACTTGGCTTCTCTTTTTGGATATTTGGCCGTCGTTCTATAGGGCTATGATTTAATTATGCACGAATTCATCAGCTATTGAGTGTATGTATATTATCGATGCATTTTTAGGTGCTAGAGATTCTGTGGCTATGCACAGGACAAGGGACCCTTGTCTCATGAGGATTACATTCTACTTGGGAAGAAGCTACTTAATAAAGAAATGATGCTGGGTGTGGTGGCCCATGCCTGTGATTCCAGCACATGGGAAGCTGAGGCAGGAGCATTGCTGTGAGCCCCAGTTTGAGCTATGTAGTGAGTTCAAGGCCAGCCTAATCTATGCAGTGAGACCCTGTCTCAAAAAAAAAGAACAAAATGTGTAGAGATGAGAGATAGCTAGGAAGTAGGTGGAGAGAGCTATTTAATACAGACCTGACTGATAAGCAACTGGCCAGGAGATCCAGAGAAGAATGTTCCAGATCTGCCTTGCTGCTATCTATTCAGTCATCCACACCTTTCATCTATCTGTCCTTCCAGTCACTGATCCTTTCAACTCTTTCTCCTTCCCATCCATTCATCGCATCGATCTGTCTGTCCATCTGTCCAGCTGTGCCTCAAACTGTGAGGCATTAATTTAGCTCCTACCCGATAAGGGGGTAAGAGAGGAGGGTGTCACTCACCCTCAAGGAGAGCTGCCTGTGGGGGAAATTCCCCCAGAACCCCTCAGGCTCCTGTTCCCACAGACTCCGCCCTTCCCTCTCCCCACCAGAAGCCTGTTGCAGGCCTGGGAGCGGCAGCAGCAGGAAGACCTGCAGGAGGCCGAGCTGCGCAGGGCCCGGGAGCAGCGAGTCCAGCAGCAGGTGGCCCGCTGCCTGGCTGCCTATGTGCCCCAGAGGAGCCAGGGGGCCCGGGCCACCCAGCGCAAGCTGGAGGAACTGAGGTAGGAGTGCTGGGCTACAGGGGGCCTAGTCGGGTGAGTCAGGGAGGTGGCTGGGCACTGGGCTGCGGGACCCTAAACCAGGACAGCCAGACCCCTTGCTCACATTTGCAGATGGAGACGCCCAGGGAGAAGGGCTGATCTGAGGTCACCCCTTTAGCAACAGCAACTTCTCCCACTGATGAATGCTCAAGGTCAAAACTTTCTGCACCTGTGATCACTCTTTCAAATCTTGCTTTTCTGAATTCCATGCTAGACATGTTTATCATAAAATTTGAATATTACAAAAATAGATCATGTAACTGGGCGTGGTAGTGCACAGCTATAATCCCAGCATCCTGGGAGCCTGAAGCATGAGGCTCACAAGTTCAAACCTTGCCTGGGCAACAGCGTTTTAGAGAGATCCTGTCTGAAAAAAAAAAAAAAGTTGGGGTCAGGGATGTAGTTCTGTGCAAAGGCCTTGGGTTCAATCCCCAGTACCACCAAACAAAACAAAAGCAAAAACAGAAACAGAAACAAAAAAGAATACTTAATGTAGAACATGAATAGCCCTGATAGTCCTATTCCTGGAAACTAATGTGCACAGTTAGGTAGAGTGGTCTATTTTATTCTTTTATATTTTGACTATTTTTCTAGAAAGTCAGTTGTGAGGTATTTATTTATTTATTAGTACTGGGGATTGAACCCAGGAGTGCTGAGCTACATCAACAACCCTCCTCCCCATTTTTTGGTTTATTTGAGACAGAGTCTTGCTATGTATTCTGGCTCGCCTTGAACTCACTATGTAGCCCAGGGTGGCCTTGACCTTGTGGCAATCCTCTTGCCTCAGCCTCCCCAGTGCTAGGATTATAGGCATGCACCACCATGCACAGGCAAAATTTTTTTCGATTTCTATTCCTAAGAGGCAGCCACTAGAGCATGCCTGTAATTCCAGTACTCAGGAGGCTGAGGCAAGAGAATTGTTTTGAGTTCAAGATCAGCCTGGGCTATGTAGTGCGTTTAAGGGGCCAGCCTGAACCTACATAGCAAGGCTCTGTCTCAAAAAGAAAAAAAAAAGAAACCTATTCCTAACAGTTCTGTGAAGTAGATAGAATCACCACCCATACTGTCCTATGGATAAGGAAATGGAGGTCCAGAGAATTTAAATGATCGCCAAAGGTCTCAAGTGAACCATGGAACTGAGGTTCCAGCCCCAGCAGATGTTCAACCACCTTGTCGCACTATCCAAGTGTTTGAGTGCCCCATCTTTAGGAAAATGGCTTCAGATGGTCCCCTAAGAGCCCAGCCTCATGAAACAGCATGGAGAAATATGATCACCCAAGTCATCGGCCTGAGTCCCTACTGGGTGCAGCTGGTACCAGGGTGGCCCTTTCCACATCTCCTTTCCTTTCCACCCATGGAGAATGGGGTGGCTCAGAGGGGGAAGAGAGTTCCTGCACTACAGTGGAGCCACTGAGGACTCGTGGGAGTCTGATCATCTACTCTTTGAGAATCAGTTTTGCTACCCCAACTTTATTTTTATTTGTTTCTTTGTTTGCTTTTTTTGAGACAGGGTCATGTCATGTAGTCCAGGCTGGCCTCAAACTTGTGGCAATCCTCCTTCCTCAGCCTCCTGAATGCTGAAATTACAGGCATGTGTCACCATGCCCTCTCTGGCTCCCCAACTTTATAGATGAGGAAACAGAGGCTCTGAGATCAAGTGTGTTTTAAGGGGCTCCTTGACCAAAGACTGGGGAGATGTTTGTCCCTTGCCAGGCCTCAAATTAGTCATTTGGTTTTGAGTAAGAAGTGACACCTACAGGTCAGCACTTCTATCAATAGGTACACTAAGAGGAGTATTTCAAGCTCACCCTTTTTTTTTCTTGAGATGTTATAGCCTAACCACATCTTTTCAGACTGGTCTCGGGCCTTACAGTTTTGAACTTTGCTGTCTGACCCAAATTGGAGACTCCACAATCTCCCTGGAGGGCCAAGCACAGAAGAGGTGACTCTGCGGCAGGGAGATATGTCATCCTGTCATTCTGAGATAGCAACAGGACTGATATCAACTGGGGCTCTAAGATCTGGGCTTCCTTTCATTCTGAACAGAAGTAGTATAACATATGCGTCAAGAAGCTGCGCACCCAAGGCTCCACCGATAGTCCCAGCTACTTGGGAGGCTGAGACAGGAGACTGTGTTTCAGAAATGAAACAAAACCAAACCAAAACTAACACAAAACAAACTCAATTTGTATGTCTTATTTATTTTGTTTCTGTTTTAAGACAGGATCTCTCTATGAAGTTCAGGCTGGCTTTGAAGTCACTATGTAGCTCAAGGAAGCCTCAAATTTGCAGTGATCCTCCTTCTTCAGCCTCCTAAGTGCTGGAATCACAGGCATGTGCCACTATGCCTGGCAAATTTTATTTTTTTTATTTTTTATTTTTTTTGGTGCTGGGGATTGAACTCAGGGCCTTGTGCTTGCTAGGCAAGCACTCTACCACTTGAGCCAAATCCCCGGCTCCTCAATTTTTATTTTTAAAACATGTACATATAAAACAAAAACAACCGTGTACAGCAAGAAAAATGTACATGCCAGGTGCAGGGGCGCATGACTGTAATTCCAGCACTTGTGAGGCTGAGGCAGGAGGATCACAGCCAGCCAGGGCTACATGAGTTCAAAGCCGCCTGGACCCTGGGGGTGGCTGGGGGACCTGCGACCCACCTAGACTCAGCCCAGGACTCAGCTCCTGCTTCCCCGCCATGGGACCTTGGACAGATCCCTCAGCATTCCTGAGCCTCCAGTAAAAGGGGCCAAATTATTCCAACCCTGATTGACCTCAAAAAGGAACCCGGGGCAGGGGTGGGAATGAAATGGCTTCATAAAGGTCAGAGCGGGAACTTTCAAGAACTCCATAGTGCAGATGAACCGACTATGGATTTGGGACGGATTAGGCCTGTGTTTAGCTGCCCAGGGGCCTGTGTCACCCACAGGCGCCAGGAGCGACAGCGCTTTGCTGCATACCAGGTGGAGTTGCAGGGCATCCAGCACCGGGTACAGGCTCGGCCCTTCCTGTTTCAGCAGGCCATGCAGGTGAGGCTGCGGTGCTCCCTGAAATCCAAGCTGGGATCTCTGAGACTCTCTCAGAAGTCACAGCCCATGGTGGCCCCAGCAGCCCTGGTGCAGAGCAGGAAGTGCCTCATCTCTCTCCTCAGGCCAATGCCCGGCTCACTGTGACCCGGCGCTTCTCCCAGGTACTGTCGGCACTGGGAGTGGATGAAGAGCAGCTTCTGGCTGAAGCAGGAAAAGGGGACACAGAGGGGAGCACGAGGAAATCCAGGTGAGGTTGGTTGCTGGCTAAGGACTGGCTCTGCTCAGCAGCCATGGAAAGGGGCACAAACACCAGCCTCTAGACTCTGCAGTTTCCTCTGTGTCACCAAGAAGGTGGGACCAGGGGTGCTGTTCCCACTTCCCAATGAGTAAACTGAACCCCTGCAGGGCAGGGCTTTTCTTCCAGAAGGAATAAACATGCTAGGGGTCTGTGGCCATCCAAGCCAGTAGGGGCTGGTGCCATGCTAGTCACCTCATGTACACTGTCCCTTACACTGTAGAATAACCGCGTACAGAGCAGGACAACACAGCCCACTTTGCAAGAAGAAAGTGAAGCTCAAGGAAGGGAAGTCACTTACCCAAGGTCACGCAGCAAGCCAGTATAGGAGTTGGATTTGAACCCATGGTGTCAGCGGTTTCCTTAGTCATTGGGTGGAGAACTGTGGGCCCCACTGGTTTCCATCTGTTTCTTTAAGGAACCACAAATCAATGGGGCTGAGAATGGAGCCCTCTTCTCAGAGCCCTCCAAGGAACAATTCCATCAGCAACCAGCCTGACAGGTGCTCCTCCCCCAGCCTGGACCCAGAGAATAGTCAAGATAAAAATTAAAAGTGTTGTGGCAAACACCGTGTGAAATTTCTGAGGTGTGAAGGAAAAGCTGTAGGTTGGGAAAAGGAAGTGTCAAGTAAGTGGTGGCGGGCTTAACTCTGTTCCCCATCTCCAGGAGCTCTGGCTTTCTGGCTACCCCCAACGTGGCACACACAGCCTGGTCTCTGCTCCTGAGGAGTGCTGCATTTCTCTTGCCAGGGTCTCACTATGTAGCCCAGGCTGGCCTTGAATTTGAGGTGATGCTCCTGGCTCTCCAATGCTTGGATTACATTTGTGCATCACCACACTCAGCAAGTGGGGCATTTTGAAAAGCAACAACTGAGACTTCTCTGTCCTGTCTCCAACATATGTGCTGGGACCTACAAACCCAAGAGTGAACATGACAGACTGGTCTCTGACTTTGAGGACTCCTAGTATCACGGGGGAGGGGGCCTTTAAGGGGTGCACACAACATATTCTAACATGCTGAGATGTGTCTCACAGGGAGCCAACAGATGGAAAAGCTGTTGGGTGGGGATGTCAGATTTTTGTTGTTTTGAGACAGGGTCTTGCTATGTAGTTCAGGCTGCCCTTGAACTCAGTATGTAGCTGAGGCTGGCCTCGAACTCGAGGCGATCCTCCTGCCTCAGCCTCCGAAGTGCTGGGATTACAGGCGTGCACCCCCACGTCCTGCCCAGGATGTCAGATTTTGAACCGGGCTTGTTAAATTCCAGTGATTTTAAATTAAAATCCCTCTATGAGTGTGTGTGTGTGTGTGTGTGTGTTTGTGTGTGTATGTGTGTGTGTGTGTGCATGTGTGTGAGAGAAGGAAGTGAGGGAGAAGAAAAAAGCGCACATACACGGGTTTGTCTATTTGTGAGGGGTGTCGAATTTTGCACTCAATTTCACGGGTTCCCAGACACAAAGAAGCTCATCTAGACCTCTTCAGCACTTTACAGGTTAAATAAACCCAAACCAGGGAATGTAGGAAGGCCGCATGCGCTGACAATGGGGGGATCTAGAAGAAGAGGAAAACGTGCGGCCTCATTCAACGTCGATAGAGCCACGACCCATAAAGGCCCACTATTAGGGTGGCCCATGAAAGGGGGAAGCCGACCATGGAAACAACACAATGCACTGAGCATCCCGAGGAGTGTCGAGGAGGGGCCCTCAGCTCCGAGGATGCTGATTTGGAAGTCCTCTAGGTCCTGAGACCTCTGGAATTCACGATTCACGTCTAACCCACACGCAAAAAGTCAAATTCTGCGCAGAGAATCCTGAGTTTATAGACCGCCCCGGTCCCGGGACGGCTGCGCTTGCGTAGTCGGGCTCCAATCCCGGCCTTCCCGTGACCCCTTGGGGCAGACTCTAACCACGGAAGCGACAGCTCTTGACTTCCGGCAACAGGATCGCGGCTGCCGTGTGACCCGGAAGCGTTCCCATTTTGCGTTGTCGGGCCCCGCGGCTGCCCGGGTGCAGGCTGACGTACCACAATGGGGTCGTCAAAGAAGCACCGCGGAGAGAAAGAGGCGGCCGGAACTACGGCGGCCGCCGGCACCGGGAACTCCGCTGAGCAGGCACCGCGGCATCGGGAGCACAAAAAACACAAGCACCGGAGTGGCGGCGGCGGCAGCAGCGGCGGTGAACGACGGAAGCGGAGCCGGGAGCGTGGGAGCGAGCGCGGCAGTGGGCGGCGCGGGGCCGAAACCGAAGCCCGTAGCGGCGCGCACGGGCGGGAGCGCAGCCAGGTCGAGCCCTCCGAGCGGCGAGTGAAGCGGGAAAAGCGCGATGACGGCTACGAGGCCGGTAGGGGCTGGGTCTGTGCAGGACCGGCGCGGGGCGGGGGGCGAGGGGGCTCGGCCCCCAGGGTGCGGGCAGGTCGGCTAGGCTTTCCAGGCTCTCTTCATCAGCGCTTAAAGGGCCTTCCTCTGGTTGTTTTGGGTTAAAAGTTGACTTCCTCAATTGCTCGGCATCACACAGGCCCTCAATAAATGTTGGGTGAATGAATGAAGAACTGCCACCGTGTGCAGAGGCGAGAGAACACCTGGCGTTGTGGCGCACGCTTGTAATTCCAGCCCTCGGGAAGACCGAGCAGGAAGATCAAAATTCGATCAGCCTGCACTTTAGTGATTTAGCGAGACCATGTCTCAGAATAAAAACAAGGGCTGGAGATGTAGCTCAGTGTGAAGGCTCTATGTTCAGTCCCAAGTACTAAAAATAAATAGGGGGAAAACCTGGTATTGGGCAAGTCATGTAGGGCTTATGGTAGAGGCTTGAGGTAGTAAGATAGGCGGGCCTCTGAACTCGAAGGACTTGGTGCTATAGACCCTGTTAAATTTGTCTCGAGGGTGGTAGGGAGTTATGAATTTGATTTGGGGAGCAAGTTGATCAGATAGATATTTCTTAAAAATCACTGCACTTAAGTATTTGGTCAAAGATAGTCAGAGCAGGAGACCCAGAAGTCAGGGCTGTAAAGCAACCAGGAGAGGGCTGATGGTGACCTGCACCAAGGAAGCAGCAGTGGGTTGGAGAGCAGTGGGCAGACTGAAGACATGTTTTGAAGGAGGACCGAATGGAATTTAGTGTTTGGTTCAGAATGGGAAAAGAGACTGGCACCTTGAATTTTGGGCTGAGCAGTTAGATGAATTGTAGTGACATCTGTAGAAAGTGAGGATTTGGGGAGAGAAGATTTAAGCAGGAGAAAGATAACTGATTCAGTTTTGGAGAGTGTTGAGGTCGTTGTGCATGGAGAAACTCAGGATTGGGGCTGGGTAGAGTGATTTTGGATTTATGAATGTTTACATGGCCAAAGAAGCCTCCTGAGAGAATGTGGAATAAGAAGCTAGGGTAAGAGACACAACTTGATAGATGGCAATATGTCATGACAGAGAAAGATGTTACAAAAAAGGAGGTAGAGTAGTCAAAATAAGAAAGCAGATGCTCATTGGTCCTGGACTCTTGGTAGAGAGTACTGGGGGAGGGAGTGACAACAGTGTCACCACAAGAGATCAAGCAGACCAGAATTGAAAAGAATCCATTCGATTTGGAACTAAATAGGCAGGTGACCTTGTAGAGGGCCTACATGGAGAGAGAAACCTTGAGATTAAAGAGAAGTGGGGTAGGGATACAGGAAAAGATATGCTCATTGGTAGATACTGGTAGAGGGAGCCCCATCTGATGGTGTCAAAATTCCTTGGTGGTGGTCGGTGAAGTTACTTGCTGTTTGTAAGGTGAGTGGAGCAGGTCCAAAATACTTACACGTGTCTCCAGCATCCAGCACAATACCAGTACAAGTATGTTCTTGTTTTTGTTTGTTTGTTTGTTTGTTTGTTTTTTTAGACAAGGTGTCACTCTGTAGTTCAGGCTGACCTTGAACTCACTATGTAGCCCAGGCTGGCCTCGAATTTATAGCAATCCTCCTGCCTTGGCCTCCCGAGTGCTGAGATCACAGGCTTGTGCCACCACGCCCCGCCGACGGTACAGTTTCTTTATTTCATATTGCACAGAGGACACAATCTCGGTGCTGATACAGTCCCTGTCCTGTGAGGAGGAAGAGACCTAAGATGACATCTGCTGGGGAGTTAATTCTGATCAGTAGTTGAACAGGGCTTCATGAAGGCTCTGACAGAATTTTATCAATCAGAGCAAGACCAGAGAGCACAGCTGAGGTTGAAAACACAGCATGTAAGAAAATAAACAAACAAACAAACACAGCATGTACAAAAGTGGATGGAGAGGGCAAAATAAGGAGTGCAGAAAGCTGGACCTTGTGGGTCAGGAAAGGAAGGCGTTAGAAGAGGCAGGACTGATAGACAAACACTCAGGTAGAGGCAGTGCCGAGAGGCATAACAGGGAAGAAGCTGCGCTTTGTGGTGTTGCAGCAGGCCTAGGTGCTGATGCTCATCTTTGACTCAACAGTTGGAGTCAGAGGTTTTTGGGTTTATGGCCCTGTATTCAGCCCTGAGCTGTGCTGTTTGTTGTTTCAGCTGCCAGCTCCAAAGCTAGCTCAGGAGATGCCTCATCACTCAGCATCGAGGAGACCAAGTGAGTACCATCTCTCTGTGCCCTGAATTTTTCTTCCGAGACAGGCAGGTTGTGGGGCAGCCACCTGGGGAAGCTTTCTTACCCTACAGCCTGCCCGTTGGATTGGGAGCGGGCATATGAGTCACGGTAGCTGCTTTTGAGTCACAGAGGAGGGAACTAAGAGCCAAGAAGGAGGGCTTTAGCTGGTTTGGGTCAGTCCACACTTAAGGTCAGTCCACCCATGTTCCCTGGTCTGGGGCTGCTGCCTTCCTCAGTGTCCTAGGCTATCCAGGTTAGGCCTGTGCTCAGGACCCTTAAGTTAAGACCACTTGTTCCCACTGTTTTCCCACTCCTGTCCAGAAATGCACTTGGCGCCTTATTTCTTTCATAGTTCCTGACCCTTGTGTCTCTTGTCCTCAGTAAACTCCGGGCAAAGTTGGGGCTGAAACCCTTAGAAGTCAGTGCTGTCAAGAAAGGTGAGCATGGGGCTGAGGATGGGGTCAAGGGCAAGGCATTTGCATGGGGGAGAGAGGCCATCTGAAGGGGTCTTTGAAGAAAGTGGGGTGAGAGGCAGAGGCAGCACCATTCAGTGGTCCTGTGTGTGCATTCACCACCTATCATGGTGGGGATCTGGGTGCACTGGCCCTGGTTCACCCTGGCAGCCTCCTGGCTGGGAGGTGCAGTTATATAGGCTGAGAGGTGTGCATGCTTATTGCATACTGTCTGGGTTGTTCAGATACTGGTTGGTTTGCTTGAAAAAAAGATTTGAGGAACTTTGGAAGGTCAAAGGTCCTGTTGTGCTGCATGGGGTGACATAGTGTGAGCATGAAGTGGGGCTAGGGAGGTGAAGGACTCTTACCCTCTCCTGGCCCCTTCTGGCGCCCTGAGCTGGAAGGGGGCAGGGTGAGTGGCTCCCTCCTCTCCCCCCAGTCATGGGCAGACATAGCCTCACGTCTGGGCCCCCCTTCCAGAGGCGGGCACCAAGGAGGAGCCCGTGGCCGCTGATGTCATCAACCCCATGGCCCTGCGACAGCGAGAGGAGCTACGGGAGAAACTGGCAGCCGCCAAGGAAAAGCGCCTGTTGAACCAGAAGTTGGGGTGAGGGAGTCCTGTCTGAGGCAGCTTCTGGGGAAGCTGCTGTCCTTTCTCTTCATGGGTTGGAGTGGGGAAGCAGGCACTGGGCTCACCTGAGCGTTCTCTTCCTTCTTCAGGAAGATAAAGACGCTGGGGGAAGATGACCCCTGGCTGGATGACACTGCAGCCTGGATTGAGAGGAGCCGGCAGCTGCAAAAGGAGAAGGACTTGGCAGAGAAGAGGGTGAGCACTAGGGCAGCTGGGGGTGGTAAGGGTAGGAGGGAGCTGCGACAGCTTGGATAGGGGGAGGCCTGTGCTCAGTGGTATCTGCTCTGGGTTCTGCACAGCTTGCCTGCACGTCTTGCCCTTTCTGTACTAACACTTGGTAGAATCCTTGGTGTTTTCTGGTAGTGCTAAATGGCCTGAGGTCACAGGTCATCTTTTCATGTCCTGCAGGCCAAGCTGCTGGAGGAGATGGACCAAGAGTTTGGTGTCAGCACTCTGGTGGAGGAGGAATTTGGGCAGAGGCGGCAAGTAAGGCTGTAGCAGCTGGGGACAGAGGGCAGAAGTGGGGCACTGTGGTCTCGGTGCTGCCTTCCTGGCTTGGGTCCTGCATGTGGCCCCTAATTCAGCTGGACCTTGCCCCTTAGGACCTGTACAGTGCCCGGGACCTGCAAGGCCTCACTGTGGAGCATGCCATTGAGTCCTTCCGAGAAGGGGAGACTGTGATCCTCACCCTGAAGGACAAAGGTGAGCAGCATGGGGTGCTCAGGCTGGGGGCCCAGGCTCTGCTGAGTGCAGGGCAGGTGGAAGTGGCCACTGCCTACTCTGTTCCCAGGTGTGCTACAGGAGGAGGAGGATGTGCTGGTGAACGTGAACCTGGTGGATAAGGAGCGGGCAGAGAAGAACGTGGAGCTGCGGAAGAAGAAGCCTGACTACCTGCCCTATGCAGAGGATGAGAGTGTAGATGACTTGGCGCAGGCACGCCGGCAGGATGGGTGGCTGGGGTAGAGTGTTGGCGAGAGACGATAGCAGGCCTGGGTCCTAACCCATGCCTCTTACTTTGTAGCAAAAACCACGCTCTATCCTAGCTAAGTACGATGAGGAGCTGGAGGGTGAGCGCCCACACTCCTTCCGGCTGGAGCAGGGCGGCACAGCCGATGGTCTGCGAGAGCGGGAGCTGGAAGAGATCCGGACCAAGCTGCGGTTACAGGCACAGTCCCTGAGCTCAGTGGGACCCCGACTGGCCTCTGAGTATCTGACGCCTGAGGAGATGGTGAGCCTCCATCTGTGTACAGGGGTGTTGTGTACAGGGTGTCTGTTGTCCTGCCCCTTGGGAGTCTCTGGCTGCCCCCTGCCCTCAGGAGGGAGGTCAAGTGTTGGGGCACTGCTTGGCTCTTGGGCAAGCGGTAAATGGCAGCCCAGGGAGGTGCTGGGTGTCGACAAGCAACGGGTATTCGGCCAGACGAACCCAAGTTGTGTTCTAGCTTTGCCGCACAGCCAGCTTGTGTCTTGGGTGAGTCATTTAACAGAGCCGGGTGCCCATCCAGAATGGCAGTGACAGCAGCTACCTCCTGAAGCTGCTGCAGTATGAGGAGTTGCAGTTTTGTAGGTGAACATGGATCTGGCACGTGGAGGGACTCTGTAAATAGGACTGGACAGCTGGTGCTGTCAGCATCATGGCTAAATAGGAAAGAGTCCTAGAGCCAGATAGCTGAGGGTCCTGGGCCCAGCTGTCCTGTGTGGGAGCTGGGCGGCCTTGGGAGGGTACTTAACCTCTCTGGGCCTCAGTTCTCCTGTCACAGTGAAGTGATAAGCACCCACCTCATGTGTGGCAGGTATTGGAAGCGCTGGGGACGGTAACAGGCAGAGTAACACCAAAAGAGCTGTCATTGTTACCGGCTCAGATGGCCTGAGGCCATAGGTCACTCTTCCCTCCTCACATCTCTCCTTTTATCACCTCAGGTGACCTTTAAAAAGACCAAGCGGAGGGTGAAGAAAATCCGTAAGAAGGAAAAAGAAGTGGTCATGCGGGCAGATGATTTGCTGCCCCTTGGGGACCAGACTCAAGATGGGGACTTTGGTTCAAGGTAGGTTTAGACACGGTGGTGGGCTGCGAGGGCTGGGCTGATCCAGCGCAGCCCAGGGGCTGGTGCTCACTATGGGGCCTCCTCCTCCTAGGCTGCGGGGCCGGGGTCGACGCCGAGTGCCAGAGGTAGAAGAGGCTACGCTGGAGGATGCTGAGAAGGAGCCTGTGTCCCAGCCCCCGCCATCAGATGACACCCGGGTGGAGAACATGGACATCAGTGATGAGGGTGAGGGACCCTCGGCTGGCAGAGGTGGGGACAGGGCCCTGAGAGCCCAGGAGGTGGTGTGAGCAGGCATTCTATGTTCCCACCAGAGGACGGGGGAGCTCTGCCGGCAGCGTCCCCAGAGGTGCTGGAGGAAGATGAGGCAGAGCTGGAGTTGCAGAAGCAGCTGGAGAAGGGGCGGCGGCTGCGGCAGCTGCAGCAGTTGCAGCAGCTGCAAGACAGTGGCGAGAAGGTGAGGCTGGCTGGAGTAACCAGTGTGTGTGTGACTCCTGTCCCCAGGACCATGTGCACCTTCCCGCCGGAAGCCCCTTTTCTGTTAAATGTCACAAGATGAGCAGGTCTCCAGATTCAGCAGGTGACTACTGGCCTCTCCTCCTCGAGTGTGTCGGTTGCTCGCTGTGCATGAAGCCCCATTCTCAGGGCTGGAGTGTCACCGGGGAGGGAAGGCCGGATCCCTGTGCTCACAGGACCAACTCTAGCGTAGGGAACTTGTGAACGTGGGGCAAACTGTGGTTTCCGATAGTGGTGGTTGCTGGGCTGACAGTATAACAAGGTGCTGTGAGAACAACAGCAGTGTTCAGAGAAGGCTCTTGGGTGACCTTCGAGCTGAGATTCGAAGAACACTGAGATTTAGGGTAAAGGCAGTGGGGCAACAGAGGTCTTCTGGTGTGCTAGAGGACAGGTAGGCTGGAGCAGGGAGCTGAGGTGAGCGGTCAGTGGGACCGAAGGCCACAGCCATCGCTGACCTTCACAGGGCACTTATATGAGTTGGACACAGGAGGACATAGTGACTAGAACTTCCCTGGGAACTTGCTGTCCTGTCCTGTCCTGTCCTGGGGGCCAAAGGATCAGGGTTTCTTTGGGGTTTTTTTTGTGACAGGTTCTCACTATATGGTTCAGGCTGGCTGCGACAGTCCTCCTTGCCTGTTTCCAAGTGCTGGGATTATGGGAGTACGCCACCATGCCCAGCTGGGGGAGGGTTTTTTAAGAGAGGAGATAGGTGCGTATCTGTGTGTGGCTGGGCAGCCAGCCGTACAATGGGAAGGAAGGCGGGAGGTGCAGGTGTTGCTGGCAGCACAAGGAAGCTCTAAAAATGCCTCCTTGCTCAGTGAAGCATGATGGGAAATGCCAGCTGGGAAATCAGGAGGGTGGGCTGACTGACTGTGTGTCTGACTGCCTGGGTGTTTGAGGGGCTTTTGGAAGAAGTGAGTCCTGGAAAGGGGAGTTTTTGGGTGAGGAGCAGGTGGCAGGAGAGGCCCTGGACATGCAGGCAGTATGTGACATGCTGTGGAGAGGAATGGGCACAGGCTCGGTCAGGAGGGGCTGTGTAGGATTTTGGATGTTAATTCAAAGGGCAAAAGGGAACCAGTGATGGGTTGGAGCAGAAGAGTGATCCACTGAGGTAGATAGAGATTAGAAAGTGGAAGGGGAGGGCCAGGAGGGAGAGGAAGCCAGTTGGACCTTCCCATATGGGCTGTGGGAATGGCTTATATACCGCACCCAGGGAGGATCTGTGGGTTCCCGGGTCTCAGTGGCATCACCCCAGAAACTTCTGGGTCTGCCCACAGCTGGTCCCTCCCCCAGGTGGTGGAGATTGTGAAGAAACTGGAGTCTCGCCAGCGGGGCTGGGAAGAGGAAGAGGATCCTGAGCGGAAGGGGGCCATCGTATTCAACGCCACCTCGGAGTTCTGCCGCACCTTGGGGGAGATCCCCACCTATGGGCTGGCTGGCAACCGGGAGGAGCAGGAGGAGCTCATGGTGGGTCCCGCAGCCCCACTGCTCTCTGGCCTGCTCTGCTCTTGGCCAGGGCGCTGTTGGTCCTCAGTGACAAACCCAGTGCTTGCAGGCGGTGGGCTGGGGCTGCCCAGGCTGACCTTAGCTTCCCACCCCAGGACTTCGAACGGGATGAGGAGCGCTCAGCCAATGGTGGCTCCGAGTCAGATGGGGAAGAGAACATCGGCTGGAGCACCGTCAACCTGGATGAGGAGAAGCAGCAGCAGGATGTGAGGATGCGCAGGGTTGTGGGCTGGACAAGGGTCCTGGGCTTCCATTCAGCTCAACCCCTGCCTCAATGAGGGGCCTGGGGCTTCATCTTCTCATCTGTAGAATGGGCTCTAAAGCCCCAGGACAAATGGGGCGACTGGTGGGCAAGGAGGCAGAAAGAGACCCCATACCTCACATCCCCACTGTGTGTCATCCCCAGTTCTCTGCCTCCTCCACTACTATCCTGGACGAGGAACCCATCGTGAACAGAGGGCTGGCTGCTGCCCTGCTCCTGTGTCAGAACAAAGGTTCGAGTGGGTGCATGGCATGAGTGTTGGGTTCGGGTGGCCCCCTTTGGTCCCCTCTGCCCCCCTTCCTCAGTCCTGATGCCAGGAGCAACTCCCCAGGGTCCCCGAGCCTCTCCTTCCCCTTCTGGCTGGTTCTGGGCAGTCACAGTAGCATCTGTCCCTCTCCTGTGCATTCAAAGCTCTGGGTCACCCACAGGGAGGTGTGGGGCAAATGGAAACAGCGACTTGGTGTTAGGGTCCCAGCTCTGCATGTGCTCAGTGAGGGGCTGATTTCTCTGAGTGTTCCTTTAGTAAAACGGCCTGATGTCCTTACTTCCCAGCAGGCCTGTAAGGGTTTCATAGTACCTACTTGCAGCTGTCCTGTCTGCGGGTAGGCAGTTTGGACCTCACAACCCCTCTGTCCCCAGGTCTGCTGGAGACTACCGTTCAGAAGGTGGCCCGGGTGAAGGCCCCGAACAAGTCCCTCCCCTCAGCTGTGTACTGCATTGAGGATAAGATGTAAGTGTGGCAGTAGGGCTGGTGCCAGTACCGGGCTACCAGGAACACTAGGTGGCTGGTGGGTGACACAGACCTCTGTCTTGGTCCAGGGCCATTGATGACAAGTACAGTAGGCGAGAGGAGTACCGTGGCTTTACCCAGGACTTCAAAGAGAAGGACGGCTACAAGCCTGATGTTAAGATTGAGTATGTGGATGAGACAGGCCGGAAGCTCACGCCCAAGGAGGTAAGTGGGCCCTTGGCAGCTGGGGCCAGGCTGAGGGCGACAGGCCCAGGGAGGGGCAGAGCCCATGGAGGCAGTGCAGCGCTGCAGGACCCTCCCACTGCCTAAGGGCCTGGTGAGGTGGCAGAACCTCTGTGCCTCAATTTCTGTCTCTAGTGGGCATAGCACAGCAGGCTCCTTGCAGGCTGGCAGGAGGGTCAGACAGGCACCTTTATACCTCTGCCTACCCACTGTAGCAGAAGCCTCCTGCCCTCAGGGCCACTGTCTTTGGCAGCAGGATCCAGGACCACCCCCCACATCCCCCCATGCACACACCCATCAGCTCTGGTCTCCACATGGCAGGTCTCCAGATCCCCAGTGCCCCGGCACAGCACATGTTTGAGTGTCTTGCTACCTCTGCCTGGGTCCCAAGGGTCCCAGCATCCTCCCATGCCCCTTCCCACCTGGAGCCTTGCATTCAGTTGGGTGAACGAGCACCCCCCACCCTGTTGGAGTACTCCTCAGGAGTACAGGTGGTCCTGGCCTCGCCTGGGGTCCCTGCAACTCCCAGCTCTTGCCCTGTGTCCCCAGGCATTCCGACAGCTGTCCCACCGCTTCCATGGGAAAGGGTCAGGCAAGATGAAGACGGAGCGGCGGATGAAGAAGCTGGATGAGGAGGCGGTGGGTGCTAGGGACCTAGGGGCTTGGCATTGGTGGGGGCCAAGGGTGGTGGCCGCTGGGCCCACTCCTGTCCCCCGTGCTGACTGGCCCTGACCCACAGCTCCTGAAGAAGATGAGCTCCAGCGACACTCCCCTGGGCACAGTAGCTTTGCTCCAGGAGAAGCAGAAGGCCCAGAAGACACCGTACATCGTGCTCAGCGGCAGCGGCAAAAGCATGAATGCGTGAGTAGGGAGCTCTCGGGGCAGGAGAGTGGGGAGGCTCTGGCCCTGCCCCAGCCTCACACCTCTCTTTTTCCCACAGGAACACCATCACCAAGTGAACCAGTCAACCTTTGGGCCCCTCCCCACCTTAATGTTAAATAAACCTCCCTCCTTATTTTTTCTTCCCTGGTCATGGTACAGACTCCAGGGCTAGACCTAGGAGGAGGGGCAAGCAGTGCCCTCAGCCAGGCTGGTCCTCATGCTCGCAGATGGCTGTGTGACCTCGGGCATGTTACTGAGCCTCATTTCTGCCATTTGTACAGCCTGTACAGCCTGCTGCATAGGATGTTTGAGGATTCAGTGAGCTCCTTCATTTGCTCAGTCATTCACCTGGAATTCAGATGTGAACAAGATGGGACAGATCCCCGTGGCTTAGAGTCTGGCCTCTGCCAGGTGAGCCCTGGCCATCAGATGGCACAAGTACCTGGACAGAGAAGAGGGGAGAGAGCAGAGAGAAGTGGGTTTGTTCCCTCCTTGCCCTAGCTCAGTGGCACAGGGCTTGCTGTGGAAGTGGCTGTCCCGCCTTCTCCCTGGGCCAGCTTCCTGATGTGAAGTGCAGGGGTTATTGGAGATTTGGTCCTCCAGGTATCCAAGACTGCACAGGACATTGCCCTGTAATCTCCCTAGTTAGTCCACAGGGGACTCAGGGATGCTCAGCCTGGCACATCCAGGGACTGGATCTTGTGCGAGGACAGGGTACCGCCTCCTGTCCTGGCTCTCATACTGCCTGGGCAGTGTTCCACCCTGATTGGGCTGGGTGTCCGCCCAGCAAGCTGCTGGGCATGGTGCCCACATAGCTGCAGCAGGCCGGGAGGGATTCCTCAGAGGAATTGTGGGCCCACAGAAAGGGGATAGGTGGCTGCCTGGGGAGTTGGAAGACGGGAGCTTACCCCTCTGCGTGTGCCCCCACGTACATTCCAGATGGGCCATAAATTTTAAGATAGAAGGATGAGACCAAAAAAAAAGTAAGTTGAAATTATTTTTTTTTGTAGTATTGGGGATTGAACATTTGCACTGAGCTACATCTCCTCAGCTGTCTTTATTATTTATATAAAAAATTAGTACATTTGCAGTACATAATGATTACATTCATTGTGGAGAATTGGTACAAGAACATAATACATCTCAGTCCTCCCCCTCCCTGTTTTGTGGTGGTGGTGGTGGTGGTACTGGGGATTGAACCCAGGACCTTTGCATTAAGGTACATCCCCGGCTCTTCTTTTATTTTGTGAGATAGAGTCTCTCTAAATTGCCCATGCTGGGCCCAAACTTAAAATCTTCTTGCCTCAATGTCCCAGAGTGCTGGGGTTACAGGTGTGTGCTACCACCCTTTGCTGGAAATGGTATATTTTAAAAAATAAACTTGGAGACAAATGTAAGCAAACAACAAAACTCAGTTGCCTTAAAGTAAACAATAGGTGTTGGACAGCATAAGCACTATGTGGCAAAGACTGTGAAGCAGTTAGCTCACTGATTTCTTTGCTCTTTGTCTCCCCTATTTCCAAGCCTGATTCCAATTTTCCCTTTGGTGGTTTCTTCAGGGAGGAAGGGTGCACGTAGGGTATATGGGATGAGCCGAGGACTGGGGGGAACCAGTCATTTCTCTCAAAGCCTGGGAGGTGCCCCTGATCTCTGCGATGGATAGTCTAGCGTCACTGTTGGAGCTCACACCTCTTTTGCAGTAAGCAGCCCATTTGGTTGCTGCCACTGTGATAGGCAAAAGCAGCAGAAGTCGAGCCAAGATGGCCCCAAGGTAGGATTGGTGGGGTTGGCCCTGGTCACTGGGCAGACTAAATAGAGGGGAAACAAAGGGCTCCCAGGAACGCCTGAGGGGCCTCCGTAGCCGCCTGGTTGGTGCTGTGTGCTTGCAGCCTCTGCATCCTGTAGCTCTTGGTCCCAGCCTGGGGACTTGCTCTTCTCAGAGGTTCTCTAGCCCACTTTGTGGGCATGCACTGCCTGGTTGGGGAGTTCCCTGGAGGCCTGAGCCTCTAGGGCAAGTAGGAGCCAAGGGGGACAGGTCCCAGCCTTGCTGTTCGGCAGTTGGGCAAAGCCGTGGGACTTGGCTCGTGGGCACAGTGGTGCTCAGGGTGGCCTCAGGGAAGATGAGCCTTTGGCCATGGCTGCCTGGGTGAGTCCTGGCTGTCACTCACTCTTTGGTTTCTGCTTTTCAGTTTCCTACTGTCTGGCCTCGGGTGAGTTGCCAAGTCTCATGTTCTCATTTGCAAAATGGAGGCATTGTTTTACCATCATAGGATGGTATAAGGCATAGCTGAGAACTTTTGTCTTTTCAGTACTTTAACAATAGTTCCTGCCAGGCCTGCAAATCCAGAGAAGCAAGGCCAGAAATACTGCCTGGGCCCGGGCACTAGCTAGGGTCTGAGGGCTGAGCATGGCCTGATGAGATGGGGTGGGAGGAAATCCAGCCCCCACCTCCTCCACCTCAGAGAAAACATGGAGTTCCATTTTAGCCCTTGGTGGGTCTTCTGGGAATGGTGGTGTCCAGTGCTGGTATAGCCTGTGCTCTGAACTAGGTCAGGTCTGGCTCCTTGCTCTGGAGTCCTGCTCTGGTTCCCTAGACATTCCTTTAAGCCCAGCCCATATCCCAGCCTTGGGGCTCCGCCCGTCAGTTCTGGCCCTTTGTGTATTCCCTTTTGCTTGTCTGTGAAGAGATACTCTTAACCAGCGATGGTGGCACAGACATGTAATCCCAGCACTGTGGGAAGCCAAGGCAGGAGGATTGCAGATTCACATCCAGCCTGGGCAGTTTAGTGATTTAACAAGATCTTGTCTCAAAGTAAGGGGGTGGCGCTGCAGATGTAGTTTAGGTGTGAAGGTCCTGCATTCAGTTCAGTTCTGTTCCCAGTACTAGGGGAAATAAAGCCTTTAGAGCACTCTACTGGGGCCATTTTGTCTTCTAGAAGTTCCCTGTTAGTGATAAAGCGTTAACGTTCCCTTGGTCTAGATGGGGCAGGTGTGGGCAGAGATGGTAAATTGCCAAATTCCAGACTGGGGAGGCATGGGTGGATGGGGACCCACATGAGGTAAAAACGCTTAGAGGTGTCAGAGGAGACATGAGGGGAGGCGAAGGAGTCTGAAAGGTTTGGTGGTCACCAGAAGGGGGATATTGAAACTGATGACCTTGGGGGAGGGAGGCACAGATGCCTGAGCCCCCTGCACACCAAGTTGAGTGCCTTCAAATCCAAGATCAATTCCTGACCACCTTCCACATGCTCCCAGCCCATATCCTGCAGTTTGTTAGGGCTCAAAGGGCAGGAGAGAGGGCCTAGCCATTCCCCACAGTGTCTCAACAAATGGATTCCTTTCTGGGTTGTGGAACTTATTACCAGCTTTCTGTGTCCTAACCACAGATCACAGTGTGCCTTGTCGCTCAGTGACTCTGCCAGCGTGGCTTTTCCCAGCAGGCATGAACCCAGGCTGGGCCTGGAACATCACCAGACGCTGATAAAGGTGTCCAGTTTGTTGCCCGAAACACAGAAGGAAATGGGCCCTGGCCTTGATCCAAATCCCTTAACCCTCCCATACACCCTGTCCCCCACCCTTCCCTGTGACACACCTGGCAGGACACCCCTTTCTCTCACTCTGCACCCTGAGGATCCTGCAGTATGTAAGCAAGTTCTCTAACCAACACTTGGGACTGCCTGTCAGGGCTTCTTTTTAGTAACCCATCTGGCCCATTTCAGGAAGGCTTGGGGACCCCCAGTGGGAACTTCCAGCACAGCTTTTGGGGCAAATCTAGTTGAGCATTCAGTGGAGTGAAACACCAGTGCTGTGGTCCACCGACTCCCAACTGCTTTAGGGGCATTTGGGCTCTTTGATGGGCTCTTTGATTGATTGGCTGTTCCCTTACAGTATAATCTGGGTAGATGTTTTAGGTTCTGCAGCCTCGGCAAGCTGCTGACTTGCTGGATAGATGTGCTTATTGTGACCCCTGCTGGTAGCCTAACAACATAGCCAGAGAGGCTGGTACCGCCTCACGTGGGCCAAGGTTGTGCAGTTGCATCCAGACCGCACCCAGGAGGAAGGAAAGCAAGTGCTGCTCTCGCACCAGAGCTACTAGAACAGAGGGGTACCCAATAGTGCAAAGTGCTGGCCACTAGGGCTGGTTAGTTACAAAGGTGCTTGGCAACTCATGGTGGACTCTTGGTTAAATAACAGGTTAAATAACAAGGTGTAAGTATTTATCATTTTTCAGTGATAAACTATCATTATCACTGAAAAAATTAAGAGATTTCTAAGATTTGATTAGAAGTGGGAACTAGTGTGTTAAATTCTGATATTAAAAAAATGAAAACTTGGACCAGAAACGGAATCATGAAATGACATTTTTACAATGAAAAAGTTTAAGAGGATTTATGGTTTGGATGTTAAATGTCCCCAGCTGGTGGTACTAGTGGGAGGTGGGACCTAGTTGAAGGAATTTAGGTCACTGGGGTGTTCCCCTAAGGGAGATATGGAATGCCAGTCTCTTCTCTGTTTCCTGGCTTCCAAGAACTGAGCAGCTTCCTTCACCTTGTGCTCCTGCTATGATACACTGTCCTGCTTCAGGCCCAAAGCAAGTGGACCAAGCGATCAAGGACTGAAACTTCAGAAAATGTGAACCAAAATAAACCTTTTCTTTTTCAGATTATCTCAGGTATTTTTCAGAGTGACAGAAAGCTAAAAATCACACAGGATTTAAAGGAAATTAAAAGAAATTAAGTGTGGTGGCCACACCTGTAATCCCAGAGCTGGGGAAGGCTGAGGCAGAAGGATCACAATTTCAAGTCCCACCTGGACAATTTAGCAAGAATTTACCTTGAATAATAAAACGGGCTAGGAATGTAGCTCAGTGGCAAAGCACTCCTGGGTTTGAGCCCCAGTGTCACACACATAAAAAGGGAATTAAAAATAAGAGGCAAGAAAAGGAAAAGAGGGAAGGAGAGGGAGGAAGAAGAAAGATTTGTTGCCCCATTGGCATTTAGTACCAGCCTTGGACATTGCTTCTGCTTTAATCACCAATGTCACCAGGCAATATGTCACCGGTGCATTGAACTTGACATGAACCAGGCTGCTGTCCTGACTTGTCACCACACTCGAGATATTCTGACAGTGCTTCTCCCTGAGGAGACTTGCCATGTGGCTTTGCACACTCCTCAGATACAGGTTAAGTACAGATGGCCTTCATAAAGAGAAAACCCAGGGAGGGTAACCTAAGTATTTGTCCTGAGGGACACCTAGTAAGTACTAAAGATACATTGTTGATTGTATGCCTCCAACTATAAAGAAAGGTGCTGCCAGTACCCATTCTTTTTCTCTAGTATTCACTGACCTTGAGCTTTGGAACTCACGGACTTTCTCTGCTGCCAAGAAGTACACACTTTGTAGATGAATCCCACACATGTCCCGAGTCTTCTTAAAGACACATTGCCATTGATTCCCTTTAAAATACTCCCAACGGGGCTGGGGATTTAGCTTAGTGGTTAGAGTGCTTGCCTAGCAAGCATGAGGCCCTGAGTTTGGCCCCGGCACCAAGAAAAATAATAAATAAAATATTCCTCCTTCACTGCGAACAAGCTGCATTGTTCTTGCCACTTTCTGAAGCAGTTCTAGATGTTCTCTTTTGGAAGTGTCTTTAGTTGCATTGTCATGGATGTCTCAGTGTCCTGATTGGATTTAAAACGTTTGTCTTTTCTTGTTGCTGAGACAAAATACCAGGCACCCAAAGCTAAAAGAGAAGGGGTTTATTGTAGCTCACAGTTTGTAGAGGTTTCAGTTCGTAGTTGACTGGTTTCAAGAGAAGGTGGTATGGCAGAAGGGGCATCACAGAGGAGAAACAGTTTGTGGTGGGCAGCAGGCAGCAGCAGTAGCAGCAGCAGCATGCAGTAGGGCAGAAGCTTACCTTTTATCCCTTCCAGACCATCCACCTTTTAGATGGTGCCACCCACACCCAGGGTAGGCCTTCCTATTATCCACACCCAGAACTATGTTTAACCAATCAGTGGACTAATTTAGTAATCACACTTTCGTGTGTGTGTGTTTTGTTTTTGTTTTTATTTTTTTTAGGGTCTTGCTATGTAGTTCAGGTTGACCTCAAACTCACTATGTAGCCCAAACTAGCCTCAGACTTGCAGTGATCCTCCTGCTTCAACCTCCGAAGTGCTGGGATTACAGGTGTGTGCCACCACATCTGGTTTAGTAATCATACTCTTAATTCAGCATCTCACAATTAAACCCAGCATCGTACTACCTGCCTACCTATCTATCTATTGAGACAGGGTCTTGCTATGCAGTTCAGGCTGACTTTGAACTAGAGTTGATCCTCCTGCCCCAATCTCCCAAGTGCTGGGATTACAGGCATGCACCACCATGCCTGGCCCACACAATTAATCCCAGCATCACACACCCCGGATCCAGCTACTTCTGAAAAGCCCCACCTATGACTGTACAAGGCTTTGGGGGAGACATGTAGATACAAGCCACAACATTCCACCCCTGGCTCACAAAAGACTTATGCACATCCCTTTATGCAGAAGGCATTTAGTCCATCTCTAAGAATTGCCAGTGTCCTGACAGTTTCAGCATTGCGGAAAAGTCCAAGTCCAAAATCTCTGTGATTTAAGGCAAACTCTTAGCTGTGACACCCTGTACAAATGAAAAGAAAGTTAAACACTTCCAGTACACAATGGCACAAGACAAACATTACCATTCCAAAAGGTACAAATAGGAGGATAGAAAAGAATAGAACCAAAGCAAGTCCAAGATCCAGCAGGGCAAACATTAAGTCTTGTAGTTCATGTACAGCATCCAAAGTAGTCTGTGGCAAGTTGTGAACTCCAAAGGGCTTGGGTGGCTCCACCCCTACAGCACTGCATGTGGTTGCAGCTCTCAAGGCGTCTCTCTTGGACAAGCTTTGCTCACTCCTTGCAGCTTTCTTCAGATGATCCATGTTCCTGGCTTCCCCGACCTTCTGGGGCCTCCATTGCACCTTCAGCTTCACGCTAACAGCTCCACACACTGCCCTCTCAGGGGCACATTGCCTGGCCTCACAGGCCTTCTGAAATTTGATGGAAGCCTTCCTGACCCCACAACTCTTGTATTCTGCGTGCACCTTAAATCAGTGCCATGTGGATGATGTCAGGGTCTGCCGCCAGCTGGAGCAGTAGCCTGGTTTTCTTTTCTTTTGGCTGTAGGGGTGGAATACCTGGATCACTGAGCACTGTGAGCCCAATCCAGAGAAACGAATTCTCTAGGTACTAATTTAGTTCTGCCGTTCTGAAACATCGTGCTCTGAGGCTATCTTCTCAAAGTGAAGTCTTTCACATTTTCACTTTTGAGGCTGCAAAAGCTAGAGTCCTGGTTCTTGTGATGTTTTTAGATCATTTTTTCTGTTGTCCCCTTCCAAGATTCTTGGCCTTTTATTGCTAATCTTTTCCACAACCAACTTTTCCTCTGCTCCATCTTTGCAATCTGACACTTCACTGGACCTGCTTTTCTGGGCAAACTCACAATGTTTTAAATTATTCTGCTGGGCTCTTTCTTCTTGACTCTCAATATAAATCTGGCTAAAAGACCCCAAAAGTAGCCATACTGTCACCTCAACATTAGACTGCCTTGAAATTTCTTCTGCAAGTTTAATTAGCCCACTGCCTTTAGTCTCAGTCTCAGACACAGTCTCTAGACACAAGCAAAATGCAGACAAATTGTCTGCCAAAGCACAACACATGATTTGAAATCCAACAGCCAGTGCAGTGCTTCTTCCAAACAGAAACCTCCTGAGCCTGGTCTTTACCAGCAGCATTTTTATCAGCATTCTGGTCTTCTGAGCTCTAACAAGACTCTCCCATCAATTACAGCTTAAAGAATTCTAGGGCTGCTTCTTCAGCTGGTATCTTCAAACCTTTCCAAACTCTTCCTGCAAGCCAGTTCCAAAGGCTCCTAAACCACATGGTCAGGTACAGTCACAGTGATGCCCCCATTCCTGGTACCAAAATCTGTTTTAGTGACTTTTCTCCTTGCTGAGACAAAATACCAAACACCCAAAGTTAAAAGAGGAAAGGTTTATTGTAGCTCACAGTTTGTAGAGGTTTCAGTTTATAGTTGGCTGCCTTCAAGACAGGGTAACACGGCAGAGAAGCATAGAAGGAGAAATAGTTCATGGTGGGCAGAAGGCAGCACAGTAGCAAGCAACAGCAGCATGCAGCAGGGCAGAAGCCTCTCCCTTTTATTCCTTCTGGGCTACCCATACCCAGGGTGGGCCTTCCTATTATCCTCACTCAGAACTATCATTAGCTGATCAGTGAACTAATTTAGTAATCATATATTATTATTTTTTTTTTTGTACTGGGGATCGAACTCAGGGCCTTGTGCTTGGTAAGCAAGCACTTTAACCACTGAGCTAAATCCCCAGTCAGTAATCATATATTCTTAGTACCATCAATACACAATTTAAATAGCACCACACACCCTAGATTCAGCCTCTGCTCATAAACCCCCACCCATGAATGCATGAGGCTTTCTGGGGTACATCTAGATACAAACCATAACAGTTTTCTTTCTTTTTTTTTTTTTTAGACAGTTTCTTGCTTTGTAGTTTAGGATGGCCTTGAATTCACCGCATAGCCCAGGCTGGCCTTAAATTTAAACTCACAGCAATCTTTCAGCCTCAGCCTCTTAAATGCTGAGATTACAGCATGTTGACCACATTCAGCAAAATATTTACCTTTCATGGTCCTTTTTACTTTGGAGAGGAGCCAGAAGTCACACAGTGCCAGACCCAGTGAATAAAGTAAGACACACAATAATGTATTTGGGAAAGTGCCTTTCTGTTGAATGGCACTCAGCAGCAGGCTTCACCATATATTTTATCATATTACATAATGACACAAAAGAAGTCTTCCAGAATTGCTTCAGAAAGGCAGGAGGGCTGAATTTAGCTCAATGGTTAGAGCGCTTGTCTAGCAAGCACAAGGCCCTGAGTTCAATCCCCAGCACCCAAAACAAAAAAAACAAAACCAAAAAAGAAAGAGGCAGGAGGCTGGGATTTAGTGCAGTGGTTACATTGCTTGCCTTGCAAGCACAACGCCCCAAGTTTGATCCTCGGCACCAAAAAACACTCTGGGACAAACCAGAAAGAACAATAGGATCATGTGTTTGAAATGAGAGTATTTTGAAGATTAATGGCAATGTGTTTTTTTCCTATAATAAATTCTAAAAATTTAATTATTCACCATATGTTTTGATCATACTTCATATATACATATAATCAAAATCCCAAATCAAAAACAGAAAATAAAAAATGTTGGGAAGGATGTGGAGCAATTGGAATCTGTGCTCTGCTGGTTGGAATATATAATGGTGCAGAGACTATGGGATTCCAAAAATATTAAGAAGAGGAAGGAGAAACAACTCTGACCAAAGAGAACACAGAATCAAGGCCACTGGGCATCCCAGGTACTGACTGTTCCTTCAGCTTGTGAGAAACCATGGCCCTGTCTTTTCTATCAAAAGATATAAACAGGAGTGCCTCCGTCTTAAACTCTAGTCCACCCTAGACTGCCCTCCCCCACCCCTTACACGAGGTTACAAGAAATATCTTCTTAGCTTAGATTCTGGGAACACAACTGATGGCCAAAGATAACTTAGCAATAACCAAGGACTTTCAGTTCCCATCCCCCACTCCCACCTCCCTCTTAGCAACCCTTCCCAGAAATCCTTCAGCCCCGCCCTTCATGCCACTTACACTAGCCAATCCGGATAGATTGTGAACCTTCAAACCAGCCAGCGGGGAGAAAGTCAGCTACTTTTCACATGTTAGAAAATAAAAGGAGGGTTGGGGATCTAGCTCAAGTGGTAGAGCACTTGCCTAGCAAGCGCAAGGCCCAGATTTTGATCGCCAACACCACCCCCTAAAAAAAAGAAAGAAAAAGAAAATAAAAGGAGCCAGCTGCTGCATGTGTGTGCACCTGCTACCTCACGCTAGAAGTGTGCTTGTGCCCTTCTGCAGAAGTAAAAAGCCTTGCTGAGATTTCTTTTTTTTTTTTTTTTTTTTTTTTTTTTGGTGCCGGGGATCGAACTCGGGGCCTTGGGCTTGCTAGGCAAGCACTCTAACCACTGAGTTAAATCCCTGGCCCTTGCTGAGATTTCTTGATGTCTGAGTGCTTTATTATCTGCACTGACAAATTGAGTCTGGGGGTATATTCCCAACAAGTGCAACCACCCACAATAGCTGCATGACAGGTGCACTCTAGGTGCGCTTGAAATGTGTTGGGGCGGCCTCATCTTGTACCAACTGTAGCACAGATTCTGGGTGGCACCGTCTATAGTTTGCACTGCCTTGGATGAGCCTCCTTCCCCCGAGAAGTTAAACGACACCCTAAGGACCTGAGGGACTTGGAGAAACATCAGCAAATGTGCTGGCTCTTTTTTTTTTTTTTTTTTTGAGTTTGGCTTTCTGGTTTTATTTTTATTTTTTAAAATTTTATTTGAATGGTACATTTTAGATGTACATAGCGATAAAATTAATCATAGGGGATTTGTACCTGTACATGATATATCTTGTTGCTTCTTTTTTTTCCCATTCCCCTATATGCTGGCTTCTTGATGGAAAAATATAAAGTAGCATTACTGTCTGAGCCAGCAGTTCCACTTCTGGGCATATATGCAAAGGAATTAAAAGCAGGATTGGGAGGGGCAGGTATTTGTACACCTATGTTCACAGCAGCATTGTTCACAATCGTTACAAGGGGGAAGCAACCTAAATGCTCAATAGTGGATGAACAGGCAAACAAAATGTGGTGGTACACACACAATGGAATATTATTCAGCCTTAGAAAGAAATCGTTCACATGGCACAACAGAGATGAACCCTGAGGATATTATGTTGAGTGAAATAAGCCAGTCACAAAAAGACAAATATTCTATGATGTCATTTATCTGCTGTATTATCTGGAGCAGTCAAATTCAGAAACAGAAAGCAGAATGGTGAGGGTGTAGTGGTGAACCTACAGCATGTGTGCCACAGCTGGCTGTTTGTTATCACTGAAAGCTCTAAAAGGTTCACCATCGGGGCTGGAAATATAGCTCAGTTGTTAGAGTGCTTGCCTCACAAGCACAAGGCCCTGAGTTTGATCCCAAGCACCAAAAAACAGAACAAAACAAAACACCCCAAAAGCCCCCAAAACCCAAAAGCCCAAAAACAAAACACCCAAAAAAAAGGTTCACCATCACGGGTGTAGGGAGATGCTGAGAAGGAGCAAATGAGCAGTTGCTGTTAATGGGTATGAGGAAATGCTAGAGATTGGCTATACCATAATGCAAAAGTAAGGCTGGCACATGCCTTTAATCCAAGCACTCAGGAGGCTGAGGCAGGAGGATCACCATGAGTTCAAGGCCAGCCTAAACTATGTCGTGAGTTGAAGTTCAACTTGAACTTCACATTGAGATCCTGACTCAAAAACAAAAAACAAGCACATGCCTGTAATCCCAGCACTCAGGAAGCTGAGGCAGGAGCATCACTGCAAGTTTGAGGCCAGACCAGAATACATAAGAAGACCTGGTCTCAAAAAGCAAACCCCCCCGCGAAAAAAAGCAAACCCCAAACAAAACAAACACAATGCAAATGTACTCAGTAGTACTGAACTGTGCACTTAAAGATGGCTAAGATGGGGTTGGGGATTTAGCTCAGTGGTAGAGTGCTTTTCTAGCAAGTGCAAGGCCCTGAATTCGATCCCAAGCCCCACCCCCATGGCTAAAATGGTACATATTGTTGTATGTGTATCACCACAATTAAAAACACCAGAAACACACACAAATAAGACCAAAAAATTGCACTAGAACTAACACAGGAAATTTTTAGCCTTACGAGGCAAGGCACTCCCACAGATTATCTAGTAACTGGAGGGCAGAACTGTACTTTAGAGGTGTGACAGTTAACCTGGACTGTCAACTTGATTAGCTTCTAACCACCTCAGAGATTAGCAAAACATACTTCTAGGTGTGTCTGGGTGATCATGGAGGTATGACCTTCTCTGGTTCCCAGTCCCTTCCTTCCCAGTGCGTGTTCCAAACTGCTTTGGCTCCCAGGCACCATGGAGTGAGCCACTTTGCTCTATTGCACCCTTCCACAAAGAGATTCTCACCAGGCAACTATTGACCAAATCCTTTGAAACCATGAGCCAAACAAACCTTTCCTCCTTTAAATTGCAGGTATCAGGCATTTTGTCTCAGCAATAGGAAAGCTGATGAATACAACAGGGAAACAATTTAGATGTCATTCCTATTACTGAGGCGATCACAAGTAGCATCCTGAACAGTGGACATGCTAACATCGTGTGCTTCCTGATGTGCAGCAGGAATATATCACCTCCATGCTGTTTTGCTAAAACTGTTTACCCTAAAGCTAAGCACAGGAAAACAATCACATAAATCCAATATGGGACTTTTTTTGGCTGGGGGAGTTCTGGGAATTGAACTCGGGGCCTTGCTGTTGTTAGGCAAGTGCTCTACCACTTGAGCTAAATCCCCAGCGCCAGGGACATTTTTTTTTTTTTTTTTTTGGTGCCGGGGATGGAACTCAGGACCTTGTACTTGAGAGGCAAGCACTGTAACCACTGAGCTAAATCTCCAGCCCCACCAGGGACATTTTAATAATATAACTGGCCTGAACTCTCCAAGAAAAGTAAATTTAATGGAGAGAAAAAAAAAAAGTTAAGAGGTCTGCTCTAAATTGAAAGTTACTAAAGAGCTGTAATAATTAAATGTATGCATTATATGTGTGTAAAAACAATGTGGTAAGGGGCTGGGGATTTAGCTCAATGATTAGAGTGCTTGCCTTGCAAGCACAAAGCCCTGAGTTCGGTCCCTGGCACCACAAACAAAACAAAACAAAACAAAAACACACACACAAAAAAACAGTGTGGCAAGATGCTCTTAGTTGCTGTTAAGCAGTTTTCTGTTGGTGTGACAAAATATTTGAGAAAATTAAAAGGTGGGAAAGGTCTATTTTGGCTCATAGTCTCAGAGGTATGGTCCATAGTCAGCTGGGTGTACGGCTTTTATTCTGTGGTGAGGCAGAAACATCATGGGGAAGGGCATAGTGGAGGAAGGCCATTCACTTCCTGGTAGCCAGGAAGCAGAGAGAGCCAGAGAAGGGGCTGGGAGCAAGATACAGTCCTGAGGCAGGTACCATGACCCACTCCCTTCACCGAGGCCCCAACTCGTTTCTGTTACCTCCCAATAATGCCATCCAATTATGAATCCAGTGATGGGATTAATAAAATACACTGATGAAGTTGGAGCCCTTAAAACCCAACCACTTTTGAAAAGCCCTAATTCTGAACACGTGAGCCTTCTTGGGGACTTTTTTTTTTTTTTTTTTTTTTGGTGTTGGGGATCAAACTCAGGGCCTCGCTCTTGCTAGGCAAGCACCCTACCACTAAGCTAAATCGCCAAGACTTAGATCCAAACTATAACACTGACCCAGTCAAAGGGTATACAGGCACTTTTACAACTCTCACTTTTTATGTCTGAAACCTCTTGGTTGGGAGGAAGAAAAGCTGAAAATTAAACATATAAACAAAGAGTAAGAAAAAGAACTACAGACTAACCCAAGAGAGCAAAAGTGAGAAATATGACAAGAGCAGAAATCAATGAAATAGAAAAAAAGTTACCAAGTAAGGGGAAAAACAAAAAGCTGGAGGTTTGAAGAGAATAGGAACAGACTGTCAAGACAGAATACAACAGAAAGACAAATATTTGACACAAAAGGGACACAATTTCTAGCTAGGTGTGGTGGCACACACCTGTAATTCCAGCACCGGGGAGGCTGAGGCAGGAGGACAGAGACCAGTTGAGTTCAAGGCCAGCCTGAACTACATGATACTGTCTCAAAATAAATAAATAAATAAAGGGACAGAATTTCTGATGCAGTCAAGACTATAAACATAAGGCAATTCTATGAATAAGCACAAGATGCTAGCATGTCCACTGTTCAGGATGCTACTTGGGATCACCTCAGGTTTGAAGCCACAGTTAAAATGAGAACATACGAAAGTAGTTTTTCTTGAAAATGACTCAAGGAAACCTGAGTAATTCATCACTACTAAATATCTAATTCAAAACCTAACCACCCCCTAAAAAAATGCCAAGCACAATTAGTAGCAAAATTTACAAAAAATTCTAGAAATGAAAAATATCAATCTTAATAAACTCTTGTAACGATAATAAAGAGAGCACTCTCAACTGATTTTATGAGACTGGTGTAACCTTGATACAAAAACAAGGGCAGTACAAAAAAAGGAAAAGCATAGACCATCTTGCTTATGAACCAAAATCCCCGCAAATATCAGAAAACCAAATCCAGCAATGTAATGAAAAATACATGGTGACTCTTTTTATTCTAGGAATGCATGTATTACGTATCTTTTTTTTTTTGAGATGAGTGTCCTTGCTATTGCCCAGGCTGCTCTAATTTCTGGGCTGGTGACCCTCCTGCCTCAGCCTCCTGAGTAGTCTACATGTGTGTCCTACAGTGTTTGCCTTGTAAAAGTGCTTTGAGGGAATGTCAAGATACTTCACCACCTAAAGAAGAAATCACACAGGTAGCTTCAATTGCCATGTGTTCCTCAGTGTACGTACGCAGGTGTTGGGTGGCGAGAGGAATGTGGGCTAGTCGTAAAGGTTGGTCCGAAAACAACTGGGATGCAGAGACTGGAGGGCTCCAAAGGCCCAAGGGTAACTGGAGGAGGGACCAGTACAATTAGGGCATCAGGAATAAAGGGCTGAGGACACAGCTCATTCCGGCAGAGCTGTTACACATGGTTGGATCCCACCATGAAGCTGGAACAGAGGTGGAATCCAGGGTCAGAGAATGACAAAGGAGGCAGCAGGCAGCATGCAAGGAGCCTGCTCTGCCAGGATTCTTAGCTACAGTAGCCAGCTGACAAGATAAGGAGAAGAGGGGGAGAGGCTTGGGTTTACAGCTTAGTGGTAAAGCGCTGGCCTCACAGGCACCAGGTCCTGGACTCAATCCCAGCACTGGGAGGAGGGTGGGGATCTCCAGGGCCAGGGAGAGACTAGTAGATAGATGACAGAATATTTGAGTGAGCTGGAGAAAAATGTTAGATCAGACTTCCTGAAACAGTGCCCAAAACACACACACCAGAAAGTGGAGAACAGCTGAAGGAGTGCTTATGGGATAATGTACATGCCTAAATATATGAACAAGCAAATTGGAATTAACTACATATGTAACTCAAGATGCTAGAAATCAGCAGATACAAAAAAAATAGAATGGAAAAGCCAACACAGAAGGCAGACTTCTGACCTCTTGCAAAGAGAAAATACACAGAATACAAGACACAGGTTGTTGGTTCTACCTACCCCAGGGTGCCAAGCCTGGACTACATATGAGATCCTGTTTCAAAAAAAGCCAAATAAAATCCAGAACTTTCAGTACATAGAATGTCACAAAAGTACCAAAGTCATTTATTCCTCTAATAAAAGGCATCAAACACAGACTACCCCAGTACTGGCAATTAAACCCAGGAATCCGGGCCTTTGCACTAAGCTAAACACCATCCCCCCCTTTTTGAGACAGGGTCCCGCTATGTAGTTCAGGATGGACTTGAGCTCACTATGTAGACCACGGTGGCCTCTAACTCCATGGTGATCCTCCTGCCTGTCTCCCAAGTGAGATCCTTTTTTTTGTTTGTTTTTGGGTGCTAGGGATCAAACTCAGAGTCTTGCACTCTACCACTGAGCTAATCCCAAACCCCTCAGCCTCCCGAGTGCTGGGATTACAGGTGTGCACCACCATGCCTTGGTCCTGGTTCCTTTATTTAAATTTTTTTTTTTTCTCTGACAGTGACAAAGTTGCTACATTGCCCACGGTAGGCTGGAACTTGGGATCCTCCAGCGTCAGGCTCCCTAAGTGCTTCAATTACAGTCCTGTGCCACCACATCTAGCTGCACAGATGTTTTTACCAATAAGGCCTATCATCTCTGAAGAAACAAACTCCTGTTCTATAAACTATTTAAGCCTGAAGATTAAACATCACTAAACTCATTCTCCAAGGCTAGCATAATGTGATCATAGATGCGGCTTTTTCAGAGGTGGCTGAATCTAGAGTGTGTGATGCTGGGATGAAGGGCGTGTGACTGCTAAATCAATCCACTGATTGGTTTGGCACCACCCTAATCCTGGCAGCCTAAGATGCACGTAGCAGCAAAAAGCTGCTTAGGTCCCTTGCTTCCCTTGCTGCCTTCTACCCATCTGCCATGCCGTCCTGTCTTAGCTCCAGCTGACTGTGGATTGAAACCTCTACAAACTGTGAGCTAAATAAACCTTTCCTCCCTTAACTCTGGATGTCAGGTATTTTGTCTCAACAGTGAGAGAAGAGTAACTAAAAAAAAAAAAAAAAAGAGTAACTAAGGCAGATGTTATCAAAATAGAATGAGGGGGCTGGGGATGTAGCTCAGTGGTTTGCGTGCTTGCCTAGCAAGCTCAAGGCCCTCTGTTTGATTCCCGGCACCAAAATAGAACAAGGAGCTTGCTTATTTATTTATTTATTTAAAGGGTCTTACAAATTCCAAACTGGCCTTGAACTCACAGCAATCTTCCTATCTCAGCCTTCCCAGTGCTGGGATTACAGGTGTGCCACTGTACCTGGTAAGGAGCTCATTGTAAAAAAATGTACAACTGACTCAGAGACATAAGTATCCTAAATTATTAAATAATACACTGCTAAATTAGGCAGAGTTTGTATCAAAATGCAAGGTTGGTTCAACATTAGGAAACCTATTAATGTAACTGAGTTCAGTAATAAAATCATGAAAAAAAATCATGTTATTATCTCAATTGATGTCAAAATTTTTCACTGTTTAATAAGGGGAAAAACCCTTAAGAAACTAGGAACAGAAAATGTTCAGTCCAATATTGGTTATTTACCAGAAATTTAAAGCAAGAATACTATTTCAAGCCAAGCATGATGGCACGTATTTTTGGCACTCTGGGAGGCTGAGGCAGGAAGATCGCAAGTTTGACCCAATCTGGGCAATTTAGTGACTTAGCAAGATCCTGATTCAAAATGAACAATAAACAAGGGCTAGGGATATAGTTCAGTGCAAAGGCCCTGGATTCAATCCCCAGTACCCCCCCACCCCCCTAAAATTCCTATTTTGTGATGGCACCAATTCCAGTAACAGGAGCAATCAAGAATATCTGTCATTCAACGTTAAATTGGAGGTCCTGGCCTCTGTGATTCACAAGAAAAAGAAATGAGTATAAAGGATGACATGAAGGTTAAGATAAAGAATACCAATAGTAAGATATGATTTGACTATGTAGAAAGCCAAGAAAATCAACTGAAGAACTTAGAACTCATCAGAGTTCAAGCAGATTGATGACATGAGAAACACAAGCGTTCTATGCCAGTTACAGTTAGAAACGTCATCTCAAAAGATTGTATTCATAACAAGTAAGAAGGGGCTGGGGATTTAGCTCAGTGGTTAGAGTGCTAGCCTAGCAAGCACGAGGTCTTGAGTTCAATTCCCGGCACCAAAAACAAAACAAAACAAAAAAACATAACGAGGAATTCATAACAAGGAATTTAATAGCATTTCTAAATCAAATCAGAAATGTGAAGTTCCCCTATGAACACAGCCACCTCAGTCCTGGGTAGGAGAATTCAAAATTATCAAGACTACTTCTTCCCAAATCAAACTGACTGCCAAAGAAAATCTCAGCAGGACTTTTAAGAGAAAATGGATAAGCTTATTCTAAAGCTGTTACATAAGAGAAAATATGAAATGGCCAGGGAACGGGGGAATGGGGGTAAGGTAGCAGCCTACCAGGTATCGAGCATACTATGTCCTAGGGGCACATGGAGTAAAGAGGACAGACTAAAATTCCAAAAAAGGGGCAACCCATTTGGGACCCCTCCTGTCTCAGGAGCTATTCCTGTCCTTCATTCCTATTCCCCAATAAATTTTCCTACTCTTAAAAAAAAGAAAATTCCAAAGACAGACACATATATATGATTTTATTTTTAAAAATGAGAAAACCAACCACTCTATAAAAGGTATAGAATGACCCATTCCACAAAAGTGGCTCAAAAGAAAAAAAAGCCCTCTACCTCTCATAAAAAACAAACTTCAGAGGTTGGGGTGGGGGCTGGGGTAGGGCAGGGGAAAAAAAAAAAAACAACTTCAGATGAGTTAACATAGATGCACACAGAAATGTATCTTTAACTCACCTGCTTTATTTTCTGCATATACACATATCTTATACACGTGCACCTGAAGTTACACTAAGCAAACACAAAGTGCCTGAAGAGCAGATAAACAAAGCTGGAGCTGAAGAGGATGTGGGGACTGGTACAGGTTTTTCTGATCACTAGAGAATGGAAGAATCTTCAGCCTGTTTGATGCTGACACCTCCAATACTGACCAAAAAACCTTCAAACTGAGCAACCAAAGGAAACCATACCTAAGGCCATAATGCAGTCTTTAAGAAAGTGAGACAGAGGCTCCAAAGTACAAGTTTCACTGGCTTCCAATGGAAGGTGGAAGACAAAATAGTTGAGCACATTTGTGGAGGAGCAATGCGGGGTGACTTTCCCCAAGGCTCCCACTTCCTGACTGAAGCACAAGCTGCAGCTGAGCAGCCACCATGGGAGAGTAGACCTGCTGGGCGGTGCTGAGTGTCCCCTTGAGGTCTGGAATGAATTAATGTACAAATGGTGGCTGCTTTCTCATCTCCTAATCATGCCTTGGGTCCAGGCACAGAAGTGAATGACCAAGCTCAGCCAGGGTGAGGACTCTCCAGGACGAGAATGTAGGAAGATGGGAAGTGACGGCGCAGCCCACGGGAATGATGCAGCACCAAGAGGGAAGTGAGGACAGAAGGCCATGGTGAGAATGTTAGTTTGGAGGATGAGGAGAAAGAATGTTTAAACTGGGTGTGTGGTGCACGCCTGTAATCCCAGCTACTCAGGAGGCTGACGCAGAAGGCTCACAAGGTGGAGGCCAGCCTGGGCACTTTAACAAGACCTTGTCTCAAAAATCAAAAATTTTTGCAGAGTGGGCAAATGAATAAGAAAGTCAGGAGGTGGTAAATGTACAGCTGTCTAAATTCGAAAGGTGCTACAATTTCTAGCAATGTCAGGGATCCAGGGAGTGAGTGGGGCATAGGTAGCAGGCTGGACTAGAAGACAGAGGTGTACATCTTGGGGATACGAAGGAACCAGGGGCTGCAGTGTTGTCAGCTCCACTGTGGGATGGAGAAAACAATCCGTCAGGGAAGAACAGTGAGCCAGGAGGTAAAGTCACCAACGACGGATCAGTGATGAGGTCAATGCTGGTGATGACAAGGACAGCGCAAACCTAGAGATTAGCTTCCAGGAAGTGAGATGACATGATTTTCAGGAGAGCTAATGAGTACTTGGGAGGCTGAGGCAAGATGACACCTTGAATTCAGATGTTTGAGGTCAGCCTGAGCAAAAGTGAGACCTGTCTCCAAAAAAACAAAACAAAAACAAAAGTAACAATAACACCCAAAAGAAACCACAAAGAGTAGTGGGGAGTGATGATCTAATAGTCATGAGGAGCCCACCAACCCTACCTACTTTGTGCTCAGGCACAAAGGGTGAGAGTGAAAAAGCAGCCTCTTTTTCTTTCTTTTCTTCTTTTTTTTTCCAGACAGGGTCTTGCTACGTAGTCCAGACTGGCCTTGAACTCACTAGATAGCCCAGGTTGGTCTCAAACTCATGGCAATCCTTCTGCCTCAGCCTCTCAAGTGCTGGGATTACAGGCATGTGCCACCACTCCCAGAAGCAACCTCTATTTAAAAGGTTATGGGACAGTCAACGTTCTCAGGAAATAATCCAGTTCCAAACAAAACCAGGAGATGGTATAGGTATAAGGTTTGCAGACCACACAGCACACATTCCAGAGGTGACAGATGGTTAAGGGTGGGAAAGAAAGAGTCCAGCTGGTGGACACAGGGCAGCAGGTATTGGGCATTCCTGGTAAGAAGACTAGAAAGGCTGGGGAAGCAGCTCACGAGGCACCATGGGATTTGTCCTGAGCAGCTCTTGGAGGCAGGTGGGTAGTAGGACCCCGGCTGCATCCCTGAATGCTTGAGTTGGAATTAAGTCCAAGCAGGCAATGAAGTGGGGCAGCTCCTAGCTGTGAAGCACATGCAAGGAGAACAGCAGGGCCTGGCACTTTGTAAGTTCCCAATGAGAGAGCATGCAGGCCAACCACTTGCCTATCTCTATTTCCTTCCCATTCTGCCCAGTGGCCCCCAAGGAGCAGGTTTACATCTCACAAGTCTCCCTCCCCTAGAGAGCCACTCAGACACTATACAGGTCACCACCCACCAGGGGTTTAATTCTCCTGCGTCAGAAGGACAGTTCAGAGAGGGGCCCTGCCTTGTCCCCATCCAGGGGTGAAGATCTGCAGGGCACCCTGGGAATGTCCAAGCCCAGGGGAGCCTGGGACTAGTCCCTGAGCAAGCGGAGAAGTGGGTTCCAGGTCTCAAGCTGCCTCCTCCTCTTCACTTTCCTCCTCACTTTCATAATATTGTCTGCGGTTGGTGTTAACAAAGAGGTCAGAATCATCTTCAGAGCCTGACTCTTCTCCTGATAATTGTGGCTCAGCTGGGAGTTCTGGCTGTGTCTGTCTGCAAGGGGTAGGAAAACACAGTTAGCCCAACACCTCCTAAGATGGGAAAATCAGATGTTTAACCAAGAAGTCTGAAAAAAGGACAGTCATGTTTCTAACCCTAACTCGCAGGCCTTCGGAAAAGCTCCAGCCCTTTAAAATGAGGAGGGACACACAGAGGAGTGAAAACACTTGGCCTAAGAAAACAAGCAAGACTTCCCCCTCCCCCCGATATTTGTTACAGCCTTTGGTTTCAGTTAGGAATCATAACAATTTTATACCACCGACTAACATAATGGGCCCACGTCCCATAGGAAATGACCCAAGTATTAGCTCCTTTATTCCTCACAAAGCTCCCATTTTACAGATGAGGAAAGAGAACCTCAACCTATTAAATAACCTGCCTAAAGCCACTGAGCTGAAAGCGGCAAATCCAGGATTTTAATCAAGGACATCTTTCAAGCCATACTCATAACCATTTATTCTACCATGGACTTAGGAACTGACATGAAGTATCCTACCAAGGGACAAAAGAAGGTTCAATTTTCCCCTCTGAAGCACCAAGTTGTGGACCCCTATTTTCTGTCTTCCCTAACCTGGGGCTTGCCTCTCACCTGTTCCTGTTGTTGTTGTCCTTCTCAGCCACTTCAGAGAAGGCCTCAGGCCTGTGTGAAGACAAGAGCCATGTCAGAACAGACATGAACAGACATGAACAGACAACCTCTCAGCAAAATAACTGTTTCCAGCTGTTCCCGCTTGGGATGCCATGATCTTCCCTCCCCTAACTCCCTAGCTAAGAAGTCAGCCTCCCCAGAAACCAGAGAGTCGAAGATGAAGGAAACGACCCTACCAGAATCCCTCCTTCTGCAGAGAGCGCACGTGGTCCTTGCAAAGCACAAAGGAGATCTCAGCCTTCACCTTTTCTCCTTCTTCAATGGGGTCAACAATGAGAAAGTCCCCTGTGGGTGAGAAAATACAAAGCCAGTTCTGCTTGTGATGAAGAAAGCCACAGCAACAGGAAATGGATATGTCTTCTGGGGGGCTGCCTCTCTCACCTCTCTTGATCCAGATGTTTTTACGATATTTGGAGGGCATGCTCACCAGGAAGCGCTGCCCTTCGGCTGTCTCCACCTCATGCAGATTGTTCCCTGGGGTTCTGAGTACCTAGTCCAGGAGACACCAAGACTCAGTCAACCTCATCAGTCAGGTCATTCACCCTTGAGCCGCACTGCACCTATTCCCATCCTAGGGGGTCCAACAAGAATGAAGGGCTAGGGGTGGAAGCAGTTTGTGCCAAATGCGACTTACCCTCACAATCTGCTGCCGGTCAGAGGGTACCATGTGCTCCCCTAGGACCTCCTTCACCACATGCTTCCTCTTGGTGGCCTGTGACATGCTGGGTCCAGCCACAGGGTAGTTAGGAACACAGAAATTGTCACCTCCTCCTCCTGAATTTCTTGAATGGAAGTCTCAGAAGCCAGGGCTATTTTGAAGACAGGGAGAAGCCTTTTACTGAGAAGTAATATAGTATCCTAGTTTAAAAACATGGACTCTAAGGTCTCAATGCCTGGATTCAAGAATTGCCTTGGTTATTTCCTTTTTGCAGCAGTGAGAATTGATCCCAAGGCCTCCGAACTGAGCAACACCCCCAACCCTTTTTTATTTTGAGACAGTGTCTTGATAAGATGCCCAGGCCTGGCTTGAACTTGTGATCTTCCTGTCCCAGCCCCCCAGACTGCTGGGATGACAGGCGTGGGCCACCAAGCTCAGCTTATTTCCTAATTTTTCAACTTCTCTGGGCCCCAGAGAAAACATTAACTCAGCACAATCATAAAATAATGAAAAAACAGTCTGCATAATATGTCACGAGATTAACTCCTGTTGTCATACCTATTAGTATACTCGTGTCCTAGAGAACGCATTCTGGTTGCTTCTCTGGAAGGAGTTTGAAAACTACCTTCTCGACATTCTTGCATACCCCAAATCTAGCAAAGCCACATACCTCTCAATCTTTTATCATGCTACAAAGACTAATTCTGTGACCAACACGACGAAATGACTTAAAGATCGAAGTGTGCGAACTCAATCTGCGGCATATGCCATTATGGGGGTCCTCCAAGAATGAGGGCCGGTACCACCAAGACCGAATGTTTCTGAATAAAACTCCGACATATCATCTCTAGTTGCTCTCCCCTGTTCCCCCTCTCCCTCTAACTCCAGAGGAGAGACTCTCAGAGAAGCACTCCCAACTTACTCTCTCCGGCTCTCAGGTCCCACAGGCGCTGCCGGAACAACCTCGTTTTCCAGGCCGGAAGCTGAGAGTGACTCGTCCACGATGTACTTCAAGGCAAGCCAACGAAACCACAGAAACAGAACCTGCTAGTGGTCACAACGGCAGCGTCAGTTTGGACTCGGACTTCTGGCGTTTCGGGTTTTGACCATCAGGACTGTGAAGACGCCTGTACTTCCGGCGTACTCTCAGAAGCCTTCCGGCTGCACTTTCCTTCTGGTGTCCGTCCCTCTAACTCCGCCCACTGGCGGTCGGTCAAGGCTATTTCCTTGAGTTCCGGCAGCCGGTCGACAGAGAAAGGAAGTATTCTCGGAGGCCTTTTTTCCTCAGACTGTAAGCACTGCCGAAGAAGCAAGAATACAGAAGACAGCGCAACTTTCCGAGGAGGACTGTAAAGGAGCGGCTACTGGGGACGCCACTGATATACGGGGCATCTCAACTCTATGGCCGTAGATGGCTAGAAGTAACCAATTTGAAAAATTTTAAAAGGCGGGTCGTGAAGCGACCCGGAAGCGGAAGTTGAAAGAAAGTTCTAGTCACTTGAGGCCTCAGCAGGAGCGGCCGAGTAGCGGGAGGAACCGTTAGGGGAGCTAAAACTGCTGGTGAGCGTGAACCGGGGAGCCAGGTCCTGACTAGAAGCGGGAGGAGGCACGGGGAGAAAGCGAAGAAAAAGGCCCTGTAACTGGGGCCGGCCAGAGGAAGCGCCCTTGGCCCGGGCTCCGCTGCGCTGAGGAGAAGAACGGCGCGTGGGAGCCGCGGCGCGTGGAGGGGGCGGGGCGACGTGTGCTGGAGGCGGGACGGAACGAGGCGGGGACCTTGTGCTGCTGCCCGGGCTGGTGTGCGGCTGCCGGCCTGGTGTGCGGCTGCCCGGGTGGGCGTGCGGCTGCCGGGCGGGCGTGCGGCTGCCGGGGTGGGTGTGCGGCACTGGTGTCTGTGCTTCGCTCGGTGAATTGTCTGTGGGGACAGGTGGGGCCGAGACCTTTGGTCGACTTATCAAACCTTGTGGCTGTTCGGGGCGGCGTCAGTGTTTTTCTCCAGCCAATGTCACAGAGGGAGTGACAGCTTCAGGGCGGGCCCTGGCTGCTGACTTCGGGAATCTTCCCACCGCCTTGCGTGTGCCACCTGTTAGAGCAGGATAGTATTTCCTCTCGGGCGGTACCGAAACCCAGTCACCGGGACTGTTGAAGAGATTTCTCTTCCCTGTAGTGGGGAAGACTTTCCCAGGCCCTGTTTGCTCATCTGTGAAATGAGGGGAGTAGAGTAAACCGCCATTATGGTTGGCGTATCTTCTTCTTAATATGAGATTGTTCTCGGGAGTTCCTCATTTTCAGTCCTAACCTGCTTTGTCTTGGGATTCCCAGGTTAAGCCTGATCAAGATGACAACGTCCCAAAAGCACCGAGACTTCGTGGCAGAACCCATGGGGGAAAAGCCAGTGGGGAGCCTGGCTGGGATTGGTGAAGTCCTGGGCAAGAAGTTGGAGGAAAGAGGCTTTGACAAGGTGTGGGGTGGCTGCATGTGCCCGGGGGTGGGAGACTACAATATTTCAGAGCAGATTGAGAGTGAGGAGAGTGAGTGTATGTGGGGCATGGGGTTGGACAGTGGTGGATAATATGAGGTGGCTCTGGCCACTTGATGGTGATGAGATGGGGCAGAATCTGCCTTTGACAGATAAAAGTGGAATTCCGGGTTTAGACCGCCACAGAAGTACTAGCTCTTCTTTCCTAATGTCAGCCTGGCCTGAACCTTCTTATCTTCCAAGATTCTGGCACATTCAGGGTTGCTGTGGCTGAAGACCACAGAGCACTGAACAGTACCTTTCCTTTACCTGTTTTGCAGGCTTATGTGGTTCTTGGTCAATTTCTGGTGCTAAAGAAAGATGAAGACCTCTTCCGGGAATGGCTGAAGGACACATGTGGTGCCAACGCCAAGCAGTCCCGGGACTGCTTCGGGTGCCTCCGGGAGTGGTGTGATGCCTTCTTGTGATGCTCTCTGGGGAGCCCTCAATCCCCAGCCCCAGGGTCCGAGTCTCTAGAGTTCACAGCTGAGTGGGGGCCCCTCACTCTCCTGCAGTGGAAAAGATTGCTGTTGTTGTACTCACCTCTGATATGTATTCCAGGGTCTTTGAGAGTTCTCTCTCCCACACCATTTCAACATTTTTGGAATCCCCACTCTTGCATGCATCTCCCTTCCTCCTCCTTCCATTGCCAGTTCCTTGGTGACAGTTACCAGCTTTCCTGAGAGGATTCCTAGCCCCTTCCCTCACTTCCACCTTCATCTCTGGTCTGTATGATGCCATTTGGCTCCCCTTTTTTGGCAGAACAGTCACTGTTTTTAGATCAATAAAGTCAGCGGCCTTCATGATTAGATGTTGTGTTTTGAAAAGTAAGTGGGCCTGTGGCCATACCACCCTGAATGTGCCTGATCTTGTGTGAAAAGTGGGTGGGAGCTGTCTTTTCCCCAGGGACCGACCATGTCAGCTGCACTTCTTGTCAGTAGACTGAAACTGGCAGCTTCACACTCCCAGAGGGTAGTCGCCCTAGCCACGTGGACCTTGGACAGGTGCCTTGGAGTGACCCAATCCCTGAATAATGTGGGAGAGTGTGGGTTGATCTCTTCCTGGGAGCCAGGTAGGTTATGGTATTCCAGATAAGTCAACAGTATTTGAGTGAAGTCAACAGCTGGGCTAGGTAGCACCTGGTGGAAAAATCAGTGGGAGTCAGAGGTACCAGGAAAAGGGTGGACCAGAAGTGGTTAAGAGTTCACCTGCCATTTATCACATCGTCTGCTTTCCTGCCCTCTGGGAGTTATGATAGAGCCCAGCTATTTTAGGAGGGAGTAAAGAGTACGGGCATTCCAGGTAGGAGGCTTAAGAGAGTTACACTTGAATTCAGTGCATTTTAGTGCTGTTCTTTGTTGGAACAGTTTAGTACAAGCCAGTCTTGAAGCTAACATCTTTACGAACTATTTTTCCTACTACAGTAATAAGCCATTGTG
>PVJO010014172.1:0-49096 GCA_004026905.1 Hystrix cristata
GGACAAGCCAGGGACAGGCCAGGGACAAGCCACGGACAGGCCAGGGACAGGCCAGGGACAAGCCACGGACAAGCCAGGGACAGGCAGGGACTGGGGCCGAGCAGACTGTGCTGCCGCCACAAACCTCATACCAGCTTGGCAGAAATAACCGGCAATGTTGCCTGATTCTCCTACACATGTAATAATATCTGACAAGAGGCTGATTGGAGAGCATGCGATGTCATTTCCTCTAATTAAGGAACTCTCAAGAAAAACTGAAATAGCCACACAGCACTGTCAGCAAAGCAATCAGCAGCGACAATTAGCTGTCAACTCCAGCTCCCGGCTGAGTCTGCATCGGCCACTGGGCCAGTCGAGAGCGGGGAGGACGAGGACACACAGAGGGCAGAGCCCACAGTGCAGCAAGGCGCCCGCACCCAGCACCCCACCACTGAGGGGACAGCAGGGCATGGGGTGGTGGCTGCTGCCTGTCCTCGCAGAAGGGCACTTGTTTGCGTCACTGTGTTTGATTGTTTGCTTGCTTGTTTCTCCTGAACCAACACACGGGACTCCTGCCCTGATCTTCCCGAGCAGCCGGCAGTCTCCTGGCCACGGTGTGGGCTGCACGGACCTCGGGACTCCTCTCCCTTCCCTGGAGCCCTTCTATCTGTTCTTTATGGTCTGTGAGCAGCTGCTGCTCATCTCCATGATGTGAGCATCACAATGTCATCACCCATGAATCCTCCCTTTTCTCAGCCCCCATAACAGATTCCCATCGACACAGCAAGGTCATTAATAACAGAAGCGAGAAAACGTAGAAAGCAACAAATATAACACAGTTATCACCATAGGCAATAATGTATAACAATCAAATTCAGATGGATAGATGGATGATAGGTGACAGAGATGCCTTCACAAACATACACGCATAACATTTATTAGAAGGAGGATCATTCTCTCCTTACCGGCATTCCTGTCTGGGCACATAACACAAAAATGTGTGTCCCCTTGCAACTGTTGGAAGGTGATCCCGCCCCTTCACTACGCCCCTTCATCCCTCGAGGGAGTGACTTCTTGCACTGTTGAGACTGGTTATGAGTAAGTACAGAGGTCTGGGAAACTTCCTTTCTTTCTCAGTAACATGTATTGTTCCTTTCCACGAAAGGAGATTTCAGCAGTAAACACGACAGGCTTGGGTGAAGCCGAACCTCTTCATAACTGAAACTCACTCTCCAGCGCAGCATATATATTCAGAAAGCTAATATCTGAGTCCCTGGCAGTCTGACATCTCTATTTCATTCTCGAGTGGTGGCAAATTCAGCCCAGATTGCTTTTGCAGCAGAACTTCCCCAACTTCAAGACACGCTTACCAGCCTGAGATTGGAGTGGTGTTCAGTGACCAAGGCAACCAGGCCAGCCTTCATCTGAACCAACTCAGCTGGGAAGCATGACTTAGTATCCTTCTCTGGCTACTTGTTCAGAATGCATATGTGATGGTCTCAAATCAAAGATATGTTAAAACAATTTGATGACTTTGCCAAAATGCATTGACTTTGTGTCTCTTGCTAAGAAGTCAGAGACAGACAATGGGAAACAGAGAGGTAGATCTCTGGTAAATGGGAAGGGGATCCTGAGACAGAGGGAGGTGGGAGAGAGGAGGGGAAGGGAGGAAAGAGAATAAAAAGAACTAAGATGTGTTATGCACCCCAGACTTGAAGTTATACTGTAAAGCTACGTGACCAAAACAAAATAGGTGCTGACACAAAAACAGGCACATGGATCCATAGAACAGAATAAAAGAAGCAGAAACAAGCCCAGACACATACAGTTATTAGGTCTTTGACATAAGAGCCAAAAACATACACTGGAGGAAAGATACCCTCTTTAATAAATGATGCTGGGAAAATGCGATATCCACATGCAGAAGCTGAGTCTAGACCCATATCTCATTATGTACTAAACTAAAATGAAAATGGATTGAAGATCTGAATAAAAAAACAGAAACACTTAATCTGCTGGGAAGTAAAATAGGCACTCCTGAAGACACGGGCATAGGCAAGGACTTTCTGAACAGAACCCCAAACAGCACAAGAAATAATACCAAGAATCAACAAATGGGATCGTGTCCACTTTAAAAGCTTCTGCACAGCAAAGGAAACAACCAACAGAGAGAGGACACAGCCTACAGAATAGGAGAAAAATTCTTCTAGCTATCCTATGAACAAAAGACTAACATCAAGAATATGTACAGAACTCAAAAATACTAGATTCCGCCCCCAAAATAAAAGACTCAACCAAAGTAATGAGCAACTTAAATGAACAGACACTTCCAGAAGAAGAAGTACAAATGGCCAATAAATACATGAAAAAATTCTCACCATCACTGGCCACCAGAGAAATGCAAATTAAAACTACACTGAGATTCCATCTTACCCCAGAAAGAATAGCTGTCATCAAAAAAATCTAATAATAACAAATACTGGCAAGGAAGGAAAAAAGGAACTGTACTACATTGTTGGTGGGAATGTAAACTCGTACACCCACTATGGAAATCAGGGTGAAGAGTCCTCAAGAAACTAAAAGTAGAAGAAATTCCGTTTGCCCAGGCTATTGCCCTCCTAGCTATCTTCCCAAAAGAATTAAAATCACCGTATTACAGGGATCCATGCATATCCATGTTTATAGCAGCACAACTCACAATAGCTAAATCTTGGAACAGCACATATGTCCATCAACATATGAATGGATAAGGAAAATGTGGTATTTATACACAGTGGAGTACTACTCTGTCATAAAGAAAAATAAACATGAGGCATTCGTAAGTAAATGGGTGCAACTTCAGAACATAATGTTAAGTGAAATAAGTCAGACATACAAGTTCAAATACCACATGGTTTCTCTTATATGAGAAACACATAAATAAAGAGCAAAATAGAAGAAAGATAAATAGGAAGTGGGGAGAAGTTCAAATACTTCTCCAAATTACATATTAATTTCATTGTTTTAAAAATAATTCAATATATGTAATAATTTGTTTCATTTATACTAATAGTCTATCTTAGTTCATTGAAAAGAAAGTTTTGTATTCTCTGTTTCTTTTTTGTAAGAATATTTTTGGTTATGTCTTGTACCAAGTAACTACTTTGAAGATAACTATACACAGTGTCATAATTATTGCTATTCTCTCATTATTTGGTTGTAAAAATTTGGTTTTTTCATAAGATAGAAAGAAAAAAAAGATGTGCTACATGCACGTACCTGCGCCCCATAATGAATGGAATGATTATGTACTACAAACATGTTCTAATAAAAATTTTTTTAATTTTTAAATAATACTCGAGTCCCAATGCACGCAGAAAGACTAAAGGAAAGTAAATGCTATAAAACCCTTGCAGCTAGCATTTTTTATGATATCAAAGGGAAAGGAAAAGCTGGGAAAATAGGAAATTGGGACAAATGTAAAATGAGTCTTTACTGAATTGCGGAAACAATAATTCCAGCAGCACACTCTCCACACTGCGTGACAGACACTCAGCACCCAGAAGCCTGCAGAGCGGAGGGCTCGTGGCAAGACCCTCAGCACAGGAACAAGCCCTTCCCTTCCGGGACGCTGCAGGCCGGGCCTGGACATCCGCGGAGCCCTCGCACAGGAAGCTGTACCTCGAGCAGGTACCAGGATGGACAGAGAGGCAGCGCAGCTCCTAGCGGGAGGCTGCAGGTGTGTCTTAGCCGATGTGGGCTGCCGTAACAAAACAGCACAGATGAGTGGCTTCTAAACGACACACCTTCACATTCCATGTCTGGGGAGAGCTGCTTCCTGGTTCCTGAAAAGTCTTCTGTGTCCTCACACCAGAAGAGGCGAAATGTCCCCCAAGCTTCTTTAATACGGGCATCAATTCCAGGCAGGAGGGCTCTTACTACAATAAGAGACCTTCACCTCCAATACAACCACTGTGGGGTTCACTTCCCGCGCATGCACCTGGGGAGACATGGCCATCCGGGCCATAACAACAGGTACAACAAACTCCTTTATGAGAGGAAGCACCAGAGAAATCACCGCATACAACAAAGAGTTGGGTTTTTGAGTTCCAGGAACACAAAGCTCAAAGGAGAAATTGAAAAATAAAAAGCTTTAAATACGCATCTCGGTGATAATTGTTTGATTAAGTTGAATAATCTGACTGTAAAACATATTGAAATGCCTTAATTTTGTGCTTTATACCCTGGGGTATCCTTAGAACAACCTTCACAATATTTTGATATGAGGGATTTTAATGTCATTATTAAAAGTACAGTTAACTACAAAAAAATAGAAACAATGATTAAGTAACACCCCGCTTCTCAAACATTCAAGTGCACAAGAAGTACTCTTGCTCATCTTGTTAAAATGCAAATTCTGATTCATCAGGGCTGAGCTGGGAGCCAGGAAGCTGTACTTTTCACAACCCATCAAGGGATGTAGATGCTGCTGGGGCCAACACCGCGGATGGGGTGTCCGAGAGGTCGCGGGTTAAGCGGATCCCAGCTGAAGTTGAGGCGGCCTTTGCAGGAATGGTGAGGGCACCGCTAAGATCTGTGTGGATTCAGCATGGTGCACTCCTGAGCTCCGTGGACGCTGCTCATCCTGGTCTACGACCTTTGGCCTTACACTGTCTTCTGCAGAGCAGACTTCTGCACGGTGCCTGCTCCGTGGCCTCATTCTTGTCCTTTTTGAGTCTGTCTTTCCCATCTCCTGCTCACACAGGCAGTTCTGCCAGGGAGAAGCAAGACTTTCCCCTTCCCACAGCCCTCAGAACAAGCGAGTGTGCTGTTCCCACCCTCGTAGGCATGAATTTCCTCAGAAGGAAGAAAGTTGTCAAATACAGCCTAACCAAGAAAAGAATCATATTTAAATCCCCCCAGGTTTCCTATTAAGACTTTTATTGTTGTTCTATTGCTTTCTTTTGATTTAGTTTTCTTTCATTTCTGACTGGCATTTTTACTTATAATCAAAATTTTCCTTCAATACCAACAACTCCTAAAACACTACCCACAGGGCTGCCTCCAGCTGAGATGCACAAAGCCACAGAAAATACCACCCTTAACATAAGAAGAAAAGGCTCCTTGCCCACTCAAATCCTGAGGTTCGCTGGCATGTCCGACAGCTGGGGTCACAAGGCAACAAGGTAAACTAAGTTACAGTGAGTGACACGGCTCTCCAAGGAGAAAGAGGACACGAGAACTGTCGCCTTCGGCAGAGTGGAGCAGGAAGAAGCGGCGTCTTAGTCACATTCTTGCCACCGAGACACAATACCCAACACCCACGTTCAAAGAAGGAGAGGTTTACTTGGCTTACAGTTTTAGAGGTTTCAGTCCACGGTCACCTGTCTCCAACACGGAAACAACATGGCAGAAGGGCATGAGGAGAGAAAGCTGCTCACATCAAGGCAGACGGGAAGCAGTGAGAGAAGGGAGGAGCCAGGATAAACCCTTCCAGGCCACGCCCAGTGGCTGTCCTACCATGCTGCACCTCCCAGCAGCCAGTCCGCTGTAAGTCCCCCACAATCCAGTCACCTCCCAGCAGCCCTGCCCTGAGCACGGGAAGCCTCAGGGGACAATGTGGATCTAAACCCTAACAGGGAGCCATTGTGAAAACAGCAATAAGAAAGCAGGTAAGATTCGAGTGAGTTCTTACAGGAAAAGTGCGGCCCAGCAAGACAGCAGAGAACCTCTAGGAGCCCCAGAAGCAAGAGGAGCACGCTGCTCTCGAGCTTTCCCACGGGTCTGACGGAGAACTCATGAAAAAGTTGAGGGGCAGAGTCTGAGGCTGGAGAACGCTCCCATTAGTAGGCCCCAGGCAAGAAGCTCCAGCCGCTTCCGGACTTCGTACCTTACTAAACCGTAGCTTTCCACCTGCAAACCTCCCCAGCTCCAGGGCCCGGGCAGAAGTTCCCTGGCCTGCCATCCGCCTGTGGGAAGAACAAGAAATCCTCAGGTCCAGGGTCTGGTGCGGATACAACCCCTGAGGCAGAGGCAGGAAACTCTCTCGCACCCAAGTGCCCCATGGATGCAAGGCAGAGATCAGCTCCTTGAAGAACAGGGATGCTCACACGGCCCCATCTCGAGGCTGCCCAAGCCTGAGGCTGGGCCAGGAGAACAGAGAGTGCAGCGCCCACTGCGGCTTTGTATCCCAGTGAGCTGGAGCTGTCCACCGCCAGGGACAAGCACAGACAGGGAGAGGCTCCCACTGAGGACCAGGTATGGGTCTGCCAAAGCCGAGGATGCGGGCCAGACACGGAGCGATGGGCACGCCCAGCCAGGCCTGGCATCCAGCAACTCCAGGTCACACCAAGAAAGTCAGCATCCGCTACACCTCGGGGTCCAGCCACCAGGGGCCCCGCCCCACACAAACTCACCCCGAACTACAGCTGTAGTTGACTGCTAACAAGGCTGACCCTGGCTCTGTATTTGCAGCCCACAGAAGAAGAGGCACGCCCCTGTTTCCTTTATCACCTACTGCTCTCTGACAAGCACTGCCCAACATCCAGTCAGAATTACAAGATACTCAACACAGCAAAAAAAGAAAAAATTTCATTTTCCAGACAAAGCAATCAATAGAACCAGAGAGAGGGCCCAGAGCTTGGAAGGATCAAGAAACTCCAAAATAGCTACCAATATGTTAAAGGCTGTCCTAGAAAAACAGGATACAATGCTAGAAAAGATAGCCTCTGCAGAGAGAAGGAAACTATAGGAAAGAATCAAATAGAAAATCGAGAAATAAAAATGCAATATCAGAAGTGAAAGATTTCTCTGATAGGCTGGTCAGGAGATAGGTAAGAAAGGAATCAGTAAATTTAAAGATAGTCAATCGAGATGGACTTGGTGGTAGCTGCCTGTAATCCCAACACTCATGGGAGGCTGAGGCAGGAAGGTCACAAGGTTGAACCCAGCCCAGGCAATTTTGTAACTTAGCAAGACCTTGTCTCAAAATAAAAAGTAAAGAAAGGGCTGATGGTACAAGCCCACTGTGAAAGCTCTAGGTTCAGTCCCTCATGCTGGGGGAAAAAAAAAAGTCAACAGAAATTCTCCAAATAGAAAGAATTTTTTAAAAAGGAACCGAAGAACAGTAGCAAGTGGTCTGATTTTGCAGAAACAGAGAAACACAAGGTAACGGAGGGGAAAGACAGCTTTGCAGCACGTGGTGCCAGAAAATCTACACAGCCATACAAAAAGTGAACTCTGACCATTTCTTCACACAAGACACAAAATTTACCTTAAATGAATCATGTAACTAATGACACTTGTTAGAATATGCAAAAACAAGCTACAGGCTGAGAAAAAGCATTTCCAAAACACATATTTGATAAAGAGGGTGTATACAGAGTATATCCTGTAATAATAACATAATATGAAGACAAATAATTTAGTTTTAGAAATGAAAACTAAATGGTTTGAACAGACACTTCACCAAAAAGACATCCAGTTGCCAAAGAAGGACATGACAAGATATTCAACATAATTTCTCATGGGAGAAATGAAAATTAAAACTACTATGAGACAGCACTGTATCTAATTCTAATTACTCAGATGACAAAGACAAATAAAACCAAGGGCTGGAGAGGAAGAAGGAGGAACTAAAACTTTCATTTATTGCAGATTGGAATGTGAAATGGCACAGTCACCATGGAAACAATGTGGGGATTCATTTTCAATGTTAAACTTGTACTTGTTACCATTCCAGTAGGATTCAGTAACTCCCCTCCTAGTTACTTAGACCTATCAGAAAAAGAAGTATGGCCAAGAGAAAGGAAAACATGTGTCAACACGGAGGCTGTTTACGGCTTCATTCACAGCAGGCAAACCCTGTAAACAACCCGAAAGCCTGCCGGTTGGTGAATAGCTAAGCTGCAGTCTTCACTCCACGGCATGCCACTCAAAAATGAAAGGGAACGAACTATTGGCATTTGCAAAAAATGAATGACAATTATGCTAAGTGGAAGAAATTAAAACATAAGGCTACATACTCTCTGATTCCATTACTATATCTTGGAGCAAGGTAAAAATTAGACAGAAATCAGATTGTGGTGTCAAAGGCTTGAGGGAGAACAGGCTTTCAGGGCTGTATACATTCGGCACCTTGCTCGTGGTGGTCCTTACACCCCTGCATATCTTTGTCAGAACTTTCCAAACCAGGTATTCTAAGAGAGTGAATTTTCCTGTTAATTATAGCTCAGTAACTCTAACCACAATAAATGAATACACAAGTAGCACTTTGACGAAACAATGGTGCATGGTCAATGGGACATTCACATGAAAAACAACATTCATCTTGACGATATCACCTCATGTATAATTAAGACAATTCCAGATGGATTACAGAGCAAAAGGTAAAGGTAAAAGAATGTAACTTCCAGAACATAAAACATCTTTGTAATCTTGGGATAAGACCAAGATTTCTTGAAATAGACACAATGGCACTAACTACAAAGTGGAAAACTGGTAATTTACACTAGGTTAAAGGAATTTTAGTCCCTTAATAGTAAAAAGGCAAATCATGGAAAAAAGAAGATATTTGTAATACATACTCCCTACCATGGCCTAAAATGCAGAATATATTTCTTTTAAGATGTCTACAATTATATAAGAAAGATAATTTGATAGGACAATCCAATTTTTTTCACATTTTTAAAAACATTTGAATGAACTTTTCACAAAACAAAATATCCAAATGGTCGATTGACATATGAAAAAGTTCCCAGTTGTATTAGTTTATAGGGAAACACAAATCAAAACTACAGTACTATCCATTGCATACCTATAAGAAGAGCTTCAACAAAATGAAAACCAATTCTTGTATTGGAGAGGATACGGGAAAATTAGAAACTTCAGACAATCCCAGTTGGACTGCAAATTTTTTAATCAATATGACTGCTTTGGAAAACGAATTGATAGTATCTTCCACAGTCAAATATATGCCAGAAGACCCAGAAATTCTATTTCTACATACACATATACAACATAAATGTATACATGCAATAAAACCAAAAGCATAATTTAGCAAAAAATGACTCAAGAAGAAATAGAAAACCTAAGTAAATCAGACTAAAGCAGAAGGTGAAAATTCTTCCTTCAAAGAAAATACCAAATTCAACGTGTTCTACTATCAAGTTCCATCACACATTCAAGTACCAAGTGATTCCAGTATTCTGAAAACCATTCCCAACCAGGAAAATACCAGAAAGAACATTTTTGTTCTTTCATACCTCAAACTTGGCATTCTATATGCATATAAAGTATAGAAAATATAATGTATCATGCCAAGTTGGTTTTATCTCAGCAATGCAAGGTAGTTTAACATTAGAAAATCAATAAATGTAAAAGAAATACAAAAGATGAAAAGATAAAAAAAATTTAATCGCCTCAGTAGATATTAAAAGGCATTCGATTAAATTTAATATCCATTCTTGATAAGGACTTTCAGCAAACTAGAAATGGAAGAGAAGCTTATTAATCTGGTATGGAGTAAAATACCAATAATACCTCCACCAAATGAAAGTACCATAATTAATTTCATACAACTTGCCTACCGTTAGATATTCAGATTCCCTCCTTTTCACTAGTTTTATTTTGTTATTATAATTTAGGCTGAGATGCACATTTTTGTGCATGTTGATCAAGTTGTCTAACTTCCTGATACCTTGAATTCCTCAAGTGTAAGACAGGAATAATAACACAGCGCCTAACTCACAAGGCTAGTGAGGTTTAAATAAAACATTGGGGTAAGTGTTAGGGAGTCTGGGGCAAACAGTATAGTTTATAAATCAGAGAAAATCACATTCTGCATTTACCTAGTGGCGAATCTCGTCTCGCAGCAAACAGCAGGCTGATTCAGAGGTCACTCTGTAAAAACAAAGAAAGGGACAGACTTAGATGGTCAGAACCAAGGCTGCCTTTTCCCTCTGTAACATCTGAAGTCTGTAGTCAGGGAGGGCCGGTCACCTGCCCTGGAATTCCTTAGCATCCTCTGGCATCTCTGCCCATCCCAGCTTCTCTCTAACCAGCTGAGTGGACCCTCCCACCACCCCTCCATCCGCCTGTGATCCGCAGCACCTTATTTCTGCCCAGCAGCCTGAGTGATACTGCTAGAATTTGAGCATGACATTCTTTTCCTGAAATCTCTTCCACAACTTCCTCTTGATCGCTGGATGAAGGCCAAATGCCTCACCACGACTTATAAGGCCCTTGTGTGAGCTGGCAGCCACCTTCTCTAGCCCTGTCACCCAGCCCTCAACCACTCTCTGTGCCTGGCCGCTCTGGTCCGTCGTTCTTCGGGTCCTGTCTTGCCGCCTCCCAGCTTCCCCAGGTTCTGCTCACCGTCCAGGACCTCCTCCTCGCCCCACACCCTCCACCCGCCAGATTCCTGCACATCCTGGTCTCCACACAAGTGTCACCGAGGCTCGGGCTCCTCTGTGCACGTTTCCCCAGAGCCTGCCTTTTCCCTCTGTAACATCACAAGCAAGTAATTATTCAGTATATCCTGGCCTTTCCATTAATGACAAGATCCCCTCAGTCTGCATGGTACAGCTGTGTCCTCAGTGCCTAGCCTGGCTCTAGACCCAGAGAACGCACTTCGCAGATCCTCACTGGTTCAAAATGAGTAAACCCATTCTACATCTTTCACTTCCCAGGCCGTCTGTGGCCTCATCCTGATGGATTAGTAAGGTTTCCACTTCAACACCATTTCACTGATGGTCAGGATTCACAGATTGTAGAGACAGTGTTATTTTCTACAATGACAGTACAAGTGTTGTAAAATTATTATGCTATACTTATTTTTAAAAGCTCTACTTCTTCTGGATACAGATTTTTAAAGGAAAATATGAAAATATAAGTGAAATTAATCCATTGCTGTTATGGTTTAGATCTAAAATGGTCTCCACAGCCTGCTGTGTTTGGAAGGTCATTGCATCATGGGGGCTCATAGCTGACTGGCTGTTAGGAGGTGGAGCCTGTTAGGAGGTGGGATCTGTTAGGAGGTGGGGCCTGTTAGGAGGTGGGGCCTGTTAGGAGGTGGGATCTGTTAGGAGGTGGGGCCTGTTAGGAGGCGGGGCCTGTTAGGAGGTGGGGCCTGTTAGGAGGTGGGATCTGTTAGGAGGTGGGGTCTGTTAGGAGGTGGAGTCTCTTAGGAGGTGGGGCCTGTTAGGAGGTGGGGCCTGTTAGGAGGTGGGGTCTGTTAGGAGGTGGGGTCTGTTAGGAAGAGCAGTCTGATAGGTCACTGTGGATATGACATGGCAAGGTATCTCCCTCCCTGACTCCTCCTTTCTCTCCCCACTTCCTGTCGGCCATGCCATGAGTGGCTCTCCTCCACCAGGTGCCTCTGCCCTGCTGCTCTGCCTTGGAGTCAGCCAACTATGGACTGAAACCTCTACAAACTGGGACCCAAAATACTCCTCTCCTCTTTTAAATGGGTGTGGTGTTATTGCACCTCAGCACTGAGAAAGTGAGTGAGACAGTCAGGTATCCCAATTTGAATTGGTATATGCACAGCACTGTCCTCTGGCCATCAAGAGCATTAGTGAAGTGGCATCCCTTACAACCACCCAATCATCTTTGGGACTTTCTCCTAAACTGACAACATCTTTCCACAAGTGTTGATGCTGGCAAGAAAATCTTAGTAACAGATGTCACCAGAAGAGTTCAGTCAACATCCAAGAGCCACATTTTTGCTCTGGCAGCCACTGAATTGAACACTGAAAAATAAGGGGTACGGCTGTGTGAAAAGAACTACCAGGTTCACACACATGCACGCACACTCACACAGACACAGGCACTGCAAATGCAGCACAAACACCCACCACCAGTCACAAGAAAAGATGCTTTTGGTTGTGAGACACATCCATTTAACCCAGACCATTATGGTGTGGAGAAGTAAAGCTGTCTTAAAATATGAAGGGTTCAAGAGACTGCAGAGAACTTTGGAAATTTAAGAAAAGAACACAAATTCACACACACACACACACACACACACACACACTCAGACTCATGACCACAGACTTACTGCTCACACATGGGGGTGGCCAGGCAGGGACAAGGGAGCCCGCCCTCCACCAGCCATGCCCTGGCACCGGGCACCCTCCCCAGAGGAAGGAGGCATTTGCATCTTCCCATTGCCTAGTGGAGTGCAGTCTCCTCTCAAAGGACTCCCTTCTCTCAAAGCAGCACTTTTGTTATGGAGGGATGTTAAGGACATAGTGCTGTGACGCATGGGTGTGTCCCAGAAACATGCCGTCAAATAAGAGCAGAGAGGACTGTAGCGCAAAGGCCACATTTCCTAGCGTCTGCTCTTTCCTGGGTTAGAAGGTGATGCTGTCCTCCAGAGCACACTGGGTCTCACTGGAATCATGACATGATGTCCACTGAGCCAGCGAGGCCATCAGAGAGGTGTCGGGTGGGCTGGGAAAGAAATCTCAGAATAGATGGGAACCACACTGGGCTGGAACAAAACCCACTGGGAAAGAAACAAAAATAAGTTTTCAGAGAAAAACATGTGTTTTCTTCTTTCAGATGAGCCACATCATTTCCCAGGGCCTTTCCCAAGTGGAGGAAGACTGACTTCCGGCCACTCACAGGCACAGGCACAGGAGGCTGCCGTGGTGAGCTTCCCACAGAAGACCCCAGAGCTCGGTGATTAACATGCTAGGTGACCGGGCCACACCGCCTGACCTCCCATCTGCACAATGCCAGGGCTGTGGGCTAAGGTTGTTATCAAGACCTTATCAAGACCCTTCTGGCTCAAATATCTGACTCTGGAGCTGGGAAAGGGCTTTTCAAGTTCAGAGTCCAAGGATTTAACACTGAAAACTGAAGCAGAGAACTGCTATTAGCAGCCAACCAGCCCGGGGCTGACAAAGAGCAGATCCTGGCCTGTTGGTGCCTGGACAGGTCCTCACTGCGTCTCCCTTGCAGGTGACACTGTGCCAGCGGGCTCTCCCCTGCATCCCGAGAATGCCCAGCCATAAAAGGAATTCTCCTGAGGGGTTCCTCTGGGACATTCTGCAGTGCGGCAGCCACAGCCCTTTGCCTGGCTGCAGACCCAAGTTAGGTGAAACTCTCAGAAGTGGATATCCATCAAGGGCTCAGTCTAATCCTCCCTCTTGCCGGAGTCCTTGTAAAGAAGAACACCAGATGTTGGGAAGAAAACAGAATGCAGGCAGCCTGACTGTAATATTTAACTGTTTCTGAAAACTCACCATCGAAACATACCAGAAATAATGTATTTTCCAACCTGACAAAGTTGAACGTCTCACAAACACACACAAAAAATAAGCCTTTCCTGAGTAATTCCAAATAAAGCCATCTGCCAGTTGTGAAATGCAAGCGCTCCTTCATAAATAGTTTGCACACTTCCAACTCTTTCAATAAATACCATGCTAGCATATGAAAAATATTCAGACAGAACTTCATCCACCTCAGAAAACATCAATGAACCAGTCGCTTATAACATCTGTCTGGCTCTCCCACAGCGCTGAGCACTCGCCAGGGGCAAATGGAGCTCAGGCAGGAACCCAAACAGTCTGCTCTCAGCAGCAACCAGTCCTGCAGATCGGAACTACTGAGAGTCTCTGTTTCCTCCTCTCTGTCCCTGCTGCCACCGCCCTCGGTACATCCTTCCTCATCCATCCACTGGACAACTCCAAATCTTCCAGCCTTGTCTTCCATCCATTCACCCATCCCTGAGGCACATCTCTCTCCAGTCCCCATCTGATGCCAGCCCTGCTCATACCCGCCCTTCACAACGCCCTGCTGCTGTAGGGAGAACTCAGAATTTGGCACAGGGTGCCCCTTACAGCCTGTGCTCCAGCCTTACAAAACTGCTTAGCTTTCCAACCAACTCCCCCATCCCACCTGCGAAGGGTCCCCCCAGAATAAAAACTCCTCCTCCCCATGTCCCGTATGATCTGTCCCTTGCCCCCCTCCGTCCAGGGTCCAACCCTTAACACATTCCCTTCCACTCTGTGGTGGACTTATTATTGTAGTCAACTTGAGCCCAACACCCAACTCTGGGTGAGCTCGGGGGAGCTCTAGTCTTCATCTGTGCTGCGAGCATCGTATCCTGATTCCAGCACAGATTTCTTCAGCCACCATCTGCAGACACGGACATAGATGGGACAGTGCTGTGGGCTCCAGCCCTTGATTGAATCTTTTGGGTCCCCAGTGCATAGATAGACATTCGGCATTTTTCCTGCATTTGGCTTGTGAGTGAATGTTGTAACTTGTAAATGTCCTATATTAAATCTGCTCTCTTGCAAATCATTGGCTCTAGAAAGGTAACAAATACACCCTCTCAGTGACGTCACTGCTGCCCTGGGAGACCCCTTCCCAACTACCCTTCCTTTGCCTGACTCGAACTCAATCTTTGGGTTCTTTACTTAAGTCAAAGTGACTCCCCCAGAGAGTTTCCGTGAGATCTTTTCTCCCCCAAAAGAAATCTGGTCCTGCTGCTACGTGCATCTGTTGCAACCGATGGCTGTATACCGACAACTCTGGTTATTATTTCAGAGCCCGCCCCCCTTTAGACACTTACCTCTGTGAAGTAGAGATGATTCCAGTCCAAGTTTATCCCCCGAGGCTAACACAATGCCCAGCACTTACTATGTTTTTAAATCAGTGAATGGTAGCTCCACCCTCCCTGCTGCTCTAACAACAATTTTCTGCTCAATGCCACCACGCAGGTCAAAGGGGCCTCTGCCTCCCTTGCGGCTCAGCTGTGCACTGGAGAGATGACCCCCGAGCACCCCTGATGTCTAATGCACTTCTGTGCCACTCTTCTCCCAGACTACAAGCTTCTGCTGGGCAAAAGCGTGAGACACTCGGACCCTTGCGGTACAGGCGGGCAGAGTGGGGCGTATGTCTGCAGGCGTCCATATGCAAAGGTACTGCAAGAACGGCAACAAGATACTTTTGTGATTACTTTGCATTTCAGGGTTTTCTTCAACATGAAATAGCAAGCATGAACCTACCATACTTATTGACGTACGGGCAAAGTCCAGGTAGAACAAGGGCAAAGGGCACCAATACATCATGCTGTCTTGGGTGCCACTCGGATCGAGCGCACCACCTGCACGTTGCGATCAGTACAAGCTTGATGACTGAATGAATAAAGGAGTTACAAAAATAACAGGGTGAAAGCGGAAGTTCCCTATCCTTGAAAGATTTACCATTTAAAGAAGTAAATATCAGAAAGATCAAACTTTTGAAATCAAACGGACATCTTCTCACATAGGTTGAACCACATGAAATTTGCAGCTCTTATGGGGCCGTTTCATTTGGATCAGTCCAATATGCATGCACAGCCGGTACAGACACAGTTTCCGTGATGTTTATCCGTACCTTTCACCCACACACCTGTACAAGCTGTGGCCCACGTGGGGACATAACCACGGTGACCATTTTTCTTGGTTCTCCTGACACTGTTCTAGTATAAGCCTATTACCCTAGAACAGTTGCCTGTATTTCACTGTATCCATATTCTCTACAACCATTTCACCATTAGAATTGTTCCGATCGGCATGATAAACCTCTGTGACCTGCTAAAAAGCACAGCTCCTCCCACCTGCCCCGTGCCCGCCATTTGTCCCCTCTCACTGCTGAGTGGGTGAATCCAGCAAAGATCCACTCGCTTTAGAGAACAGGGGAAGAGGAAGAAGCTGAGTTGGTAAAGGCAAAATTCTTCCTGCAGTAGTGAGGGAAGGGAGTGGAAGCTTACAGATGAATAACATGCCGCTGCCCCTTACCCCAGCACACAACAGTGGTCACACAGTCATGAGCCAGGAGGGAGGTGCTGGATTAACAGAAGACTAAGGAGACATAATGGATCCAAAACAAAAAACAAAAAAGTTTGAAGAATTTGAATGCAGACTGTATTTCAGATGATTTTGTGAGATTACTGCTGTTTTAGGAGTGATAATGATACTGGGGTTGTATAGAATATTCTTATTCTCAGGAGAAGTATGTGGAATTATTTAGTGGGGAGGCTCAAGGAAAAGAAGGTGAATCTCCATGTGGAAATCTTCCCTCAACACACACTTGGGGGGAGCACGAGAGAAAGCAAACAGGGATTGAAGGGATGCTAAATCTAGGCTCCTGTCAACGCCACTGCAGGGGCTTTTTAAAATAAAAAGGAATTTAAAATAAGTAAAAAGTAAATAAATAAATTCCTTTCACCTGTGTGCTAAACATTCTGAGGCTCCAGTGGGCCTGGGGAAACAACACCCACAGCCTCCTGCGGGAAGGGCCTGTTTGTTAAACCCACAGGGAGCCCCCACTTTCTGATGGGAAACAGCATCTCCCAAAAACGGGGACAAAGTGGCCCCAGCCAGGTGGCCTCGGCTAGGCTAACTCCTTCGCCCACCACGGGAGGGACGCAAGCAGGAGGGCAGCGGAGCCCAGTCCTCCACGGCTTATTCTGTAGGTGGCCATTGTAAACTCAATGTCCACACTTCCAAGTGTGAAAGGGGCTGCTGTCCGGACAGGATGCTGGTGGACAGTGTCAACCAGGACTGTCCCAAGGAAATCGTCCCCATCGTGGGTGGCAAATACATAAACGAAAGCAACAACTGTTAAGCATATAACCAAATAATACAAAGCAGCTGTCATGAATACATCGCCTGGAGTGCAAAAGAGCCCTGACGTCATTCCTCTGGAGGAGTCCCGGAGTTCCCCGAGGAGGCGGAGCTTCAGTTGGTCTTGAAATAAGAATATTTCTGCAGGTAGAGAAGAAAGAGAAGGCCCTTCTGCATGGAAGGGTTATGTAAGGAAGTGCTGTCATTCAGCCGATCTGCGGGGGGCCTCCTAGGAAGGACAGACGGGTCTGGAGACGGCAGGGGAACCGCAGTGAAAAGTTCATACTTCAGCCAGGAGGCAATAGGGACTCATTGAAGGTTTAGACAAGCACAGAGATCAGATCACGGAGGACTTGACGCTCGGGCTAAAGCCTGCTTTCCAGCAGGGCCTACTATCAGAACACCCACAGTGCACACCCACACTGCCCAGCTCGCAACCATGAGTGAAACAAACCACGAGGCGACGGTCACCGATGCGGACGCCACGAGCTGCGGTAAGGATCGCTTCGCCCGTCCAGCTTCCACGATGAACATTTTCCTAGAACTCTGGCCACGAAGTCACGCCGCAGAAGCGAAAACAAGAGTTAAGAGTCTCAGAACCCTCAGAGCAGAAAATGAAAACCGGAAAACATCGGTGAGCTAAAGGAAAAGCAGGTTACCCAGAGGAGAGAAGCGGGCGAGTTCCCGAGGATGGTAAGTTACACTGGGAAAGTGCAGCTCTGGTCACGCAGGACTCTCTGCCACACGCAAAGGGGCTGAAGCAGTCACACATTTAATGAGACGAACTCTCTTTCTCCAAAGGTTAATTCACAAATACTGGATTCCACTGAGAATTGCACGGGGGCATTCAAAGAAAGTGTTTCAACAATTTTCAGTTTTTTCCCCTGATATTTGACGAGACAAGCTCTCAAGCCTCCAAGAAGAATAAGTCACACTGGAGAAAGCTATTTATATCAGAGCTTTCTGGATGAGGGGGACGAGGCTGGTGTAGAGCCCAACAGGAAGCCGGCGCCGCTCTCACAGACAAAGCCAGGAACGTGTGCAAACAGAAGTGCACATCCCGTCTCCAGAGGGTGTGCGCCGCTCCGCAGAACGTACTCCTGGTCGTGCAAAGGCATAAAGGAGGTGGACAGGGGCCTGATTTCCATGAGTGCGTCTTGACTTTGCAGTTCATGGAGTTTTATGCTCACAAAAGACATCTAGGAATAATATCCAGGAGAAATAAACAGGAGTCGACTTTAAGAGGCTCCGCCTGGTCAAAGATGCACTCATTTGTGCTTTCAAAGAGGGGTTCAGAATTAAATAAAACCCAGCACGTATGTGCAGATCCACGGGTGCATGCATGTGTGCGTACCTTGGGAAGAGGAAAGAAAAGCAATTCATTATTTTGAAGCCTAGAAATGAAGAATCGAACATTTATCTTGGCCCTCCTACATGGTATACCACTGGGTAACCAAAAAGTAGATGGGGGAAGCAATTCTTTACACAAATATTATGACTAAAAAATGAAAAAAAGTCAAAATTAGAATATCACTATCTTATAAGCCCTAATAAATAAATGATTCTAAACCTTGAATGTTAATGATTAACATTACAAAAAGATGGATAGCATAAATGCTACGTGCTTCTTGAGGAAAAACACTCGTATAATCCTGCCAATCTGACCAAACCTCTCAACCTTAGGCCACTGCGGGAAATGCAGAGGGCTCCGGGGTCACTGCTAAGAGGCACGAAGGTGCAATCAGCAACTCCAGACTACGAGAAACTCCATGGGCCTCGACCCAGATAAACTCTAAGAATATGGGAAGGCATAGAAAAGGGAATCTACAGCTTAAAAGAAAGGGGTATCGTTGCTTTAAAAACAAACAAGACAAAACGATGGTACCTAGGATGCACATCTGAGTGAATACTGTAATAGTCTAGATCAGTGATGGTGAACCTTTGAGAGCTTTCAATGATAACTAACAGCCCACGGCGGCACGTGTGCCACAGGTTTGCCACCATGAGTCTAGATGATGTTTACCTATGAAGGGAAGGAGGAGGCTGTGACACAAGAAAGGGACTTCTAGAGGAGGTGACAAATTCAATTTTGTGATCTGGATGGTGACCACAAATAGATCTGCCCGACCGTAATTCATGAAGCCATATATTTCTGATTTGGAGTGGGAGTTTTCTCTGCATTTTATTTTACGATAATATAGTTTTATTCTTTAAAAATAAAGATGATTCTACCAAGCTTCTTAGTAAGTATTAAAAACTGATCTTTTCTCAATTTTTTAAGGTATGATGGGTAAACAAGGCAAAAATGTATCCTAGTAGGGAAAGATGAGTTTAAATATACTCAAAATTTTATGACCAATAACAGAAAGCATTGTGGCCACTCCACGTACAAAAGTGGACAGTGCCACGAGCCCGGGTGAGCCCTGTGTAAGACTCGGAATACTAGAATTTTGAAGCAAAACTAGCCTCCTCTGCTAATTTTCTCCATCTGAAATACAGCTGCTGATCCCACCCCCGCCCTGGAAACTGCTCCTGTGCTCCTAGGAAGGCAGGACACCTGATGAATATGACCTGAGCCGCCCACCATAAACTAAATGGTTATCCCTTGATCCACCAGGCCATGAAATCAGCTAAGTGCCATCAGCATCCGTCACCAAGCAGAAGTGACACGTGAGAGGGGCCTGCAGCAGGCACTGAAGACACAAACAAATTGTCTGACCAGACATCCGATTCCAGGGCCACCTCCTCCTACTGCATGGCTTTCTGTCTCTCGGCCTACATCTCTGGCCTTAGGGAGGGCTCCCTATGACCAGACAACGGTGGAGAAAAAAGACTCAGACGTGTTCTACAGATGATTCCCCATTATCTATCAGTGCTAGTTGGAAGGAGGCTATTGTGTATCTGGGCGAGGCCTTGAGAAGCAACAGAGGAGGAAAAATCTTCCCATCAGTGGAACTTTACAATACATCTAGATATCCATTTTGGACTGAAAGATGATCAGAAATACAAATCTGTGCTCATTCATATCTAGTGGCAAATGATTTGACCAGACAGAGATTCAGAAAGAACAGAACTGGAAAATCGGCAAAAAGAGAATGGTAAATGGAAGACTTTTTGGAAGGGGCGAAGATTATGAAATATCTGTACCTTCTCTGCATGTTCACATAAGAAGAGGCTCTCAGTAATGAGGTGGACAAGATAACGTACTCTGAAGGTGTTGGTTGGCCTTCAGCCACCCTACTGCTGCCCCCCATGGACTTATTCAGGGTGACTGTGACAACAACCTAGGTGGCTACATGTAGCCACCCCAAGGGAATCCAAGCACCACCCTGAGCAAGTGCTCAGCCTGCCTCTGTAGGGGCCAACGGCAGGACCCCGCGGGCCAGCCGCCATCTGATGGTCAGCCAATTATCCTGGGTCTTTCCATCATGGAGTAGGCAAAGGTTGTTCTCACTGGAATAAATACTTACTCTGGATGTGGATCTGCCTTTTGCAAGGACCACCACTCACATACTTAGATAGCACCTTGTCTGCCATCATGGTCCCTCACAACACTGTGTCTCACCAAAGCACTGAGCTCGCGACAACAGAAGTGCAACAGCTGGTCTGCAGCTGTGGACTCTCTGGGCTGGCTACAGGGGCCACCGTCCAGAAGGCTGACAGGTGGGAGGGACTCCCTGAATGTTGCACGTTGGAGGTCAGGCTTTGTCTATACCATACATGCTTTGAATCAGCAGCTCATGTAGAACCAGGGTTAAGGGTGGCGGCTCCATGTGTACGATGGCACCTCATAACCTGATGGCAGAAGGCTTGCTTCCAATGCTTGCGAGTTGCCAGTCCAAATTATCAGTTCCTGAAGAAAGATATTTCTGCCACAGGCACAAGAATGGTTCCATCAAACTCAAATTCGAGACTGCCACCCCATGATTTTAGGTTTCCTGTGCTGTTGAGTGAAGTGACAAAGAAAGGTTTTGTTATACCAAGTAGTGTCATTGGTCATGATTATTAAGGTGAAATAAGGTTACTGCTGCACAGTGGAGGCAGGAAGAAAGACATCTGTAATCCAGAGGATTCTCTGGAGTGCTCTTTTGACTTCATTCCAATAACAAAGCTAATAGAATCCTTTACCAGGCCAATGAAGGCGGGTGACCAACTCCTCAGGAATGAAGATTGGTGCCAACACACTGGAACAAGAGGCTCATTGGAGGGAACAGAAACATGGGGATGAGTAAGGAAAGAAGAGAGATAGACATACATAGATTAGACACAGGCATGGATGTGGATGTAGAGACAGATGTTGATATATCATCTACCTATATCTATAGTCTATGTCAATATCCATCATGGTTTTCTGATCAGTTGCCAAAGTACGGACTATACCAGCTATATGCATTTCCTTTCTTGTTATATGGCTGTGTTTGTATGTAGAAATCATTTTTTCTTTTTTCTTTGAACCCAGTTGTGTCACATAAGAAGTGTTGGCCAGTAGTTAATTTTACAATTTAGTCTTCTGGATTACAAAATAAACTGGATTTGCTAACCTCTAAGAGGAATTCACATCCTCAAAGTACAGACGCACAGCCTGATCCCACTTTATGTCCTCCCTTAGCGGAGAAAGGGCAAGGACATGTCCGCGTCAGGCAAGGCCTCTGTGGATCCATGGCACTGGCAGAGGCCCCGCTCAGTGCTGCTGTGTCTAGAGCTTAGATATAGACACAGAAGGGACAAGGGGGCTCTACTGACCTCAGGTCCACATTCGCTCTTTCTCACCTTCTGCTCTGCTGCTAGGCAAGGAAGGCAGATCGGCTACTTTTCAGACTTACTTACCATTGAACTCCTACCAGCAGTGGTGCCTGCCAGAGGCCAGAGGATAGGCAGAAGGGAGAAGGGTTTTGATTCTCTGGCTCCCTGGCAGCACCTTCCCTGGCCGCCACGGCTGGCTAGCGTGGGCTCAGGCTCCAGGCCCTGGTTCTAAGAGCAGAAGCAGATGGTGAGGCAAAAGGGAGCAGAAGCAGATGGTGAGGCAAAAGGAAGCAGAAACACTCTAACACTTGTGGGTCCCTGCAGTGCCTGGCCTAAGGAGGTACTCAGGGTGGGCATGTGCGTTTTTATTGTTTTCATCAACCACATAGCATAAAATTTACTATCTTAGCTATTTTAAGTATACTGCACAGTTTAGCAGTGTGCTCACTTTGACAAGATATATACTAAACTTAGTTCAGTCGTGTTCTGTATATAGCCACATCATTGTAAAATGAATCTCTAGAACTTTTTCACAGTACATATATGAAAGACTACACCATAAAGCAACTTCCCCTTCCCCCCCTCCTCTGTCCCATTCTACTTTCCACTTTCATGAATCTGACTCTTTCAGATAAGTAGGCATATGGTTTGGTTTGGCTTGTTTTTTTTCTTTAAATATATAAACAGTTGTAGAACATTATAGTTGAAAGAAATCTTAAAAGTCCAAGGTTGCCCAAGGACGGATCCCACTTTCTTAGTCTCCAATTAAATAACTTTCACTCTTTGAGGGTTTACTCTCTACTGAGGATCCCAGTGACCATTTCAAAAATGGGAGCTGTGCTGTGGGTGGCTCCTTCTTGGGACAGGGAAGTTCTCCTTATGCTGAACCAAACTGGTCCCCTCCGTCCCTCTCACAGAACAGAGCATGCTCCCTCCACCGTCCCCATTTACACGATGCACTATTTTACAAACACGTTTGTATCTCTTTTCGGCCTGCAATGAGCCAGCAAGAGTCCCGAGGAGGAAATCAGGAACACAAATACAGACTATCAGCTTCCGTTGGTATTGAACACTCAGCAAAGCGTATGACGACAAGGCTGGAGGTCTCCCCAGGCCTGAGGAAGGCGGCAGGACTCAGGCTTTAATTACATGGTTAGTCCGTGTGTTCCTGAAGCCCCTGGCTCGTTTGGGCTTTTAAAAATAAATATTCCTCCACACATTCCAGAGATTACCAACAGTTTCTCATTATGTAGCTTCTTATCTCCTCAATAAATCAAAAGATTTTCTCCCACATAGACACAATATTTGCCACAGCTGCAGAGATGAAAATTGTTGCTAATGGAATTTCTTTCCAAAGCCCACAGATCCAAAAGGATTTCTGGAGCACAGAGGCAGGATGCAAGGGCTCGTTCTCACAGCATCCCTGGAGCACACACGACAATCCCTTCCCTGACAAACTGCGCACGTTATTTACATCAAAAATGTACAATGCTGCATAGAAACGCAATCAAAGAATAATAGCAGAGATTGAAGAGCACGGGCTACGACAAAACCCCCGTGACAGAAGATGAGAGGAAGAGGAGCCCTGCGTGGGACGAACTAAATGGAGGCCTCGACACCTGCACCATCTCAGTTATTAAACACAGTGTGCTCAGTATGTCACCGATGTAGAAAAAGTACTTAATATCACTTTAAAAGAGAAAAGTAAATATACGTGAAGACCAGGAAGCAATCATTTATTTTAAAAAATAAGCATAAATTGCAAATAAACATAAGGAAAAATAGCTGCCTAGTCTGTAATCAGAGAATCGCCAATAAAAACAACAGAAGGTGCTTCCTTTTGCCTCAGCGAGCGAGGAGAGAAAGATCCAGACGCCAAGTGCGGCAGGCGGAAGCGTAAATTGATGCAGCTTTGCAGAAGGTGAATTTGGCAAAAGAGAACAGTAACCTTAAAACGATTCATCTACTCTGGTTCAGAAACTTTACCTCCCAGAATGTAGCCTAAAGAAATGTTTTTAAATGGGCACACAAAAATGCGTATAGAAGAGCTTCCCAATTTGTAAGAATAAAAATTGGGAATGCTTAAATATCAAGCAATCCATGACAAATAAAGTATGGTTCACTCAGAAAATGGAATTATATGGAACCGTTAATCACGGCGGAAAGCTACTTGGCAGTGACTGCACAGTGGGCTCTAGTCCAGGCAACTCGCAGATACATTAACTCACTTAATCGCGAATGGAATCCTGTGAGTTATTAGCACTGTCCTGTTTAACACAGAAGAAAGGGAGGCACAGGGTGGAATTAAGTGAGTAGCCCAAGGCAAAGAAATTAGTCCCGCCAGTACGTTGGTGCCTTGGTTCCCGAACATCATTCGCTCCACGATTCTGGGGAAGATGGTCCTGTTTGTCGCCTGAGGCAGAGTTCAAGAATGGAAGCAAAATTTTGCCAGATGCTTCTGTCCAAGAGCCAAACGCTTCTGTGCAGGAGCCGAGGTATTGCTGTACCCTTCACACTCAGGTGTCTGGATGAATGAGCTCTGTACCATTGTAGTTTTGAAGGATATTTATAACATGTCAGAACTACACACCTACACAACGTTTTTAAATGAGGCTACCAGGTTATAGTCTATAAGTGTTCCATATACAGTATTTAGTCTGAATACATATGTAGTATATGATTCACTTATATGTCAAAATATCAACAATTGTTATTTCTAGGTGTGGGGATTTAAGGGGATATTTTTCTATTTTTCCCACTTCATTTTTTACAATTAGTACGTATTATATTTTTCATAACAAATACAGGAACACTCTCGCTGTTGGCAATCCCGTGTTCCTGAGGGGCCTCTGCCCGCAGCCTAGAATGCAGAGAACATGAACCTCAGCGGGACCATTTGTGGGCAAACCAAAGGGCTCCCTATCAATTTATCACCTTTCTTTCTTAGGATATAGAGATTATTGTTTTCATATTTATGAAAACAAAAGTGTATATAATCCTGGCCTGAACTGATAGCACTTTATAAATAAAAACAACTCCCACCAGTGAGAGCCATCTATTGTCTCCATACCTAGCGTTTCAAAGCGCCCAGTGTGTATCCAGTTTTGGCGTCCTTACTTCCCCCACACTCCTCATCTGAGCTATCGGTTGCAGACCTTTAAACTCCACAAACAAAACTCCTGCCTGGCAAGGACGGTGCTGCTCAGGAGGGGGACCTGGGCCCACGGCTCCTTGGGGTTCCCGATGGTCTCCACTCACTGTCCCAAACTAGCCCAGAGCCACTCGATGGTAATTCCAAGGGAACAACTGGAAATTTAAATTCTCCCAAGAAAAGGACAAGCGAGATGTGACAGGAGTTCGGCCAGCGCATTCCCACTCAGACTCTGCCCACACCACGCAGAAAAATAACAACCGCCAGCAGGTCAGCAAGAGAGAGACAATAATTACATTATCTCGGGATAAGGGCCTCACGTGGGGCTTCTGAGCAGCAGACTGAACCCGCAAGCTGCCCCAAGATCATCACCGCCTGGCATACGGTGGCCTTGATTATTCCCATGGCAGTGAAGCCCAGTGGAGCCTGGAAGAAGACTCCAGGGCCTGCCACATTCACAGACCAGCATGTTCACTAACCTGTTGCACAATCTTCTCACCTAAGACTCACCTAACAATGGTGCAAAAACCCAGCGAGCTTCCAAACCGGCTGGGGCACACACCCAGTGTGATCCCCACCCTGGAGTGTGGGTGGAGCCTGTGGGAATGACAGAATGGTCACTTCCTCCATCAGGTTGCATCATGTGGCCAGTGGCGATGGGACCCTCACTCTATCCTAGCTGACCAGAGAGGTACCCTAAGTCAGAGAGACACTCCTGCTGGCCCAGAAGGAAGCAAACAGCTGCCCGCACTGCCACAAAGAAGTGTAGCAGTGCAGGTGACAGAGAGGACCCAGCCGCAGCCAGCGGGACACTGGGAATCCTGTGGAGCCCTGGGGAGAGGAGCCTGCTGACCCACGCTGGTCACACCCGGGTGCCAGGCCCAGGGAGAGCACAGATCTGGGCTGCTCACACTCGAACTGTGCGCTGTGGTGTCGCCACGTCGGGACACAGCACTCATGTTCTTTCTCATGCTCCACTGTCTCCGGCGGGAGGGAAGGGATGGTGTCCATCGCATTCACCCCGAAGAGACCCAAAGAAGAGTGACGATTTGTAATCGTTCCATAGTTCAGAGGTTATTTAACTCCCACACGCAGCCTTGTTTGAGTTTTACATCATTAATATGATTTTTAGAGGATGATTAAGAGGGAAGGTCCTGGAGCTGACTGCCCAGGCTCAGGCCTACTTCAGACGCCTGCTTGGCCGGACACTGAGCTCTCTGTGCCTGATTCTTCACCCGTAAAGTGGGGGCGACAGTGCCTACTTCCCAGCAGTAGGCAAGAATCAAATGAGCTTACATAAAGTCCAGCTCCCGGTAAGCACCGCAGGAGCGCTCACTGTCGTTCCTCTCAGTGACGTTATCTAAACAGACTAGGACAGCCGAGTCAGCCTTGCTCCCTCCCCGCGAGGAAGGACAGCATGCTGCGGCCCCGGCGGCCGGCCGGGGTGTCCTCTGGGTGGCTCCTCGGGAAGTTCTGGATTCTCCTGGAGAGAGGAGACTCGCAGCTGGGGAGCGAGGGCCCCACGTCCGGCCGCTGTCCTGTGCAGACCGGACGGGGGCCAGGCAAGAAGGGACGAGCTCACGGCGCGCCCAGGAAGGCACCAGGCTGTGTCCCACCCAAAGGAGAAGCCCAGTGTAGCAGTTTTCTGGTCCCCTCACCATGATCACAGTCACCTGGCCTGTGTTGCCCGGTGATGAGCCCAGATGGGCTGGCGGTGGCTTGACGGCAGCTGACCAGCTGCAAGAGCAGACTTTTCTCGGCAAACAACTCTGCTGAAGCCCTCTGTGCAGGAGGGGTGGGGACAGGTGCGTTGGCAAGGCCTCCGAGGGGCTCCCTGGGCCGTGCGTGACAGTGGCCTGTCACCAGGCTGCTCGAAGGAGGGTGGCCTGCTGACATGGAGACAGACCCGGAAGTCACAGACTGCACCTCGGGCCACAAGGGAAGTCCACTGGGCGTCCTGGCTCCCAAGCACCGAGGTGGCTCTGTTATGGGGCAGAGACAGGTGTATTTTCACAGTACACATCTTTGTCCCATTGAAGTGCTATTAGCCGAAGGCCTTTTTAGTCCTCCTTACCTGGTCTCCTACTTTCTCAATTCAAATTCTGAAGAATAACTCTCATCACTGAGGGAAGATATGAGTATCTGAGTGAATATCTAATTATCTCCTTCATTGACTTAAGCATTTACTTTTGTCTTTGTCGCCGCTCCTCGCCTTTATCATCTTCATGCCACATGGAGAAACAACCAAACATCTCCTTTCTCTCTTCTCCGTATTTCCAAAAGTCATTCCTCCCCAGCAACAAATGGGGAGGCCCGGCCACAGAGGCCACGCAGTCAGTGCTCGGGAGCTGTGTGCATGGCCCACATGTCACAGGCCTGTACGACCCCCAAAGAAGCCCAGCACAAGCCACCCAGGGGCTGGGTGTGGCCTGGGCCATTAGCTTGGGACGACCTGTGACCCGGAGAGTAGGAGGTTCTTGCAAGAGCCCATTTGATACAGGGAATACAGACCCCTGCACGCGGGCATTAGGTGCACAAATCAGAACAAGCGCTGCTTTCTGAAGACTGCAGCCCCCAGCCCTGTGAGCCAAGAAGCTCCCCTTGCCCAGACCCAGAAACCCAAGGGACAGCCGAGACAGCGCATCCGTCTAAGCACCGATGGCCGCGAGCAGAGGAAAGGCTCAACTGCCAGCCCAGTTAGCCACCCTTCATATTCTCCCCAAAGAAAGATGTTCCCTCTTTCCAATCAAACAAGTGAAACCACCTTCTACTGTAGTGTGGCCCAAACCTAATGGCAGCCAGCTGCCCCACTCTGGACATGACCCAGGGGGCAGGACAGCCAGACAGGACCTCTGTGGGGAGGAGTTCTCCACCAAAGCCCGAGGGGGCAAATACTGCCCCAGCAAAGCTCAGTCTTGGCCAGACAGAGAAAGTGGGTTCTCCTTGTTACTTACATACCAGGATGCAAAATGGGGAATTTTCCTATCTCGGTTTAGAAATAATAGATGCCAAGGCAGGATGGCAAAGTCGAGGACTCCGACCCCAAATTCAGAGACGAGAGGACAGCTTGGGAGGAGGATGTAGGTGGAGAGGGCTGTACTTTCAGCCCGGGGGGAAGGGAAAGGGATGTCCATTCCCACTGAAAGCCTGGGACCCAGAACCGGGACATTCAGAGCTTAGTGTGAGACAGCAGGGACTGAAGACCCTTCAGCCACCTCAGGAGCTGAAGGGGAGGCGGCCTTGTTGGAGCCGGGGCTGAGCCGGCCTCTCTGCAAACCAGACGCTGCCCAGAGACAAAGTGAAAGCCACCACATAAGAGCGCCAGTGTGGGCCGCGCTGGGTCCTGTCTCGCAGTCTCCTAGGTGCTGGCTGGGCCCTCTGCTGAGGGCAGCTGGAGGTGACAGCCTCCCTGCTGTGGAGACAGAGTCATCAGAGAGCTAGAGACACACAAAAGACAGCTGTGGAAGGATCCCCCCTGGTCAGGGACGGGGGGCAGGGACAGGAAGTGGAGTGGAGGGGACCTGGGGTGGGCAGGGCCTGAAAGAATCCACAACAACGTCCAGGGGACAAACGGCCTGAAAGCCAGACAGCGTACAGCAAGAGAGCAGCAAGACGACGTACAAACTCTGGCTCCCTCCTCCAGCCCAACGCGAGGACTCAGGCACAGGCACTGCAAGGGGCAAACACAGGGAAGGAGTCAGCCTCACCCTACCAGGCTCTCGCAACGCGCTGACCGCAGATAAAATAAGTAAAGCGCCCTCCTGTGCAGCATCTTCTAACCGGGTCTTCGACAGTCATTCTCGTCCACGTATTAAGAGCAAGATATAAGCTCACCTCTCACACGGGAATTCACGCCGGTTACATCAGCTAATTTTTATGTTGTCTTTACAAAATCATGAGCAGGCCGGCCGAGGTGGTGCATGGCTGCCGCCCCAGCACTCCAGAAGTTGAAACAGGAGGGTCTGCAAATTCAAGGCCGGCCTGAACTATATAGTAAGATGCTGCCTCAAAACCAAAAACATCAAGGGTGTGGAAATGTATTCCCCCGCAGCACGCCACTGTTGGGTGTTCTTCACCCATGTTCGCTTTCGGATAACATTCTCCTAAAGTTCAAGCCTTGGAAACTCTTCTTTCAAGTGAGCAGGTTTGCAGTTTGGGGCTTTTGTTCGGGGCTGGGAGTTCTGGTGTTTTCTCTAGAGCTTTCTGTAACTTCTCCCGTATTGCTGACAGCTGTCTCGCCCTCAGCCAGCAACAAGGATCTATATTCCTGATAAAACAGTAACAGGCCAGCGCAGGTTGGAAATTTCTACGCAAGCAAAATGCTTTAAGAACAACAATACTAAAGGCTGTAAATTTGGGCCCTGGGAGGCTTAAGGAGCTGAGGCCATGAGGGAGTGAGCTGCCGGTCGGAAGGTGAACTGCTGAAGAGGCTGGCAAGCAGCTGCTCGCCACCCCGTCCCAGACCCGGATGGTCACAGCCGCAGCTGTCACACAGACCAGGCTGGACTAGGTGGAGGAGCCGTAAACAGACGGTTACTCAACTGCTCCTCTGCCTTCTTCGCTGTCCCTACCTGAAGTAACGGCCGGCCAGAAGGAAGACATCTGGTGGCTCCTCCCGAGTTCCCGGGCTCGCGATACATTTCCCCTGGGAAGAACATGACGCGACCATTTGTTCAGACTCGTTCGCCCCCAGTGACTGACATTAAAATGTTCCCGGACTTTCTGAGCACCTATCCTCAGAATTTCACCGTATTTTCACTTACTCACAGAGATGTATAGCTTTTGTTTTAAGCAGAACATCTTAAAGCAACCCGTGGAAAATTACTATGTAGATTATTTTTGAACAGTTCTATTTTAAGAACCTAAGAAGAATAAATTTAAGTCTGATAAAAGACTGGAAGACACAGAGGGGAAAGATTTGGAAAGATAATTGGAGATGCAATAAAATTATTGTTCATGATTAAACAAATAACAATCGTTAATCCTCGAGGGGGAACCTGAGGATGCATATAAATGTGTTCAGAAAGAGAAACGTTTGGGAAATTCTCCTGCAGACTGAGGAAAACACAAGAATCACTCGCAGGGACACAGAGGCAGGGCCGTGCCCCAGCACACACGTGGAGTTGGCATGGCTGCGATATGGAGGGGATGTTTCTACCGATGGGCATCGGAAGGGCCTCGGAAAGGTGTCCGCAGAGAGGGACAAGGAGCAACTGAGGACCCTGTAACACGTACGGAGGCTCTTTGGAGTCTTGGTTAAGACAGCTATGAGCTGAGCCCCACGGCTGCCCCGCATAGCTCTGCGCCTTGAGGCAAGGTACTGCTAGTCTTTGCCAGGTGCGAGTTTGAACACGAGAACGGGGGCACTAACAGGACCCATGAGGGAGTTTCTGTACAGCTTCAGTGTGTCAAGACTGAGAACTGAGCCAGGAACACACTAGGAGACTTAAGCGTACTGTCCCCATAGTAGATGACAGCTCTACGGAAAGAACTAAGACTATCTGAGAGAAAGCCAAGGCCCATAAAGGCAACCACTCAACAGCACTCTCAAACCTGTCTACACCAGCAGCCCGCTCCGGGGGACCAGGGGCCCATGACAGGGAGGAAGCAAGTTCAGTGTCATTTCCTCCCCCTTCTCTGGCTCTACTCTGGTGACGGGGTCACTGAGCAATGGCCAGGTTGCAACTTGCCTTGTTCACAGGGGGCTAAATACACAATATGGTGAGTCTAGTCCATTAACCGGGAGGCAGAGGCAGTCCGAATCTCGGCTCAGCCTCTGCCACCCACGAGACCTACAGAATAACGCTTTAGCTTCTCTGATACACAGTGCATGCGGAGAGTGGGAATACTGCACCTGCTTTCCCAGATGTCTGTGAGAATGAGCTGAGAAAACCTTCACACTCGATTACATAACTGGATTATACACAGCCTTTTTCAGGTAGAATGTGGCTTGTGTGGAAAAGAAACAACCCTACTGGCCTGTGGTAAACACTCCAACTGCTGCGGTTCTTGCTATCACCATTATCTCCAACATGGAGTTAAACTACCCACCTGGTACCAGAACCTTCTCCACACCGCTGGCTGTTAAACGCTTTCTACCACAATCCACGGAGGAAAAGTCCATCGCGGCTCAGTACGTCCGTGCATATGTCTGAAGCAAACATTCTCTGACACAATTATTTTTCCTCTACATACACAGTGTACGCTAGTATTTTCCATTCTTTTCCATTCCTCTCACTTTCTCACAACCCACTAACTGGCCCCGTGGTCACCAACCGGTGTCGCTCACTGTCCACACAATGCCACGTGTCGTTGTTTCTGCCAACAATCCCTAGAAGCCCACAAAGCCCACTAATGTGCTATTGAACCCAGAACTGTGCTAAGCACTGTGCTAGGAACAAAGTACTTAGATAATTTCAAACAGAGTAGTCCATCTTCCAAAATAATGAGTGCATGATAAAATTTATTCCAAGTACTTTGTACATAATCAATACTGCTGTTAATCTTGTTGTGTAGGTCACAGTTTGTGCCAATTACATTAGGACAGCTCATCATGGGAGGATGTTCCCTGCTGCTGCAGCAGTTATTTACTCTGCCTCATCAGTTGAGAATAATTTCTCATAAAGCCTCTCAGGTCTTTAAATGACCCTCCTAGGGAAAAAGGAAAAAAAAGAAAAAGGAAAAACCCTCAGTCCATGCTAAGACAGTGTTGGGCTTCAGTCTGCAGTCTCTGACCTCTTTCCACCTGTGTTAGAAGCGCACACCCAGAGTCACACACACGCTCCCTAGAGCCTTCTCAAAGAGAAGAGCAATAGCGACATGGTCTGCTACCACCCAGTTGGGGTTTTCTCCTTTATTAATTAATTGCATTTGTAGACTCAGTCAAAACAATAGGCAAGTGAAATGAAGGGACACTTCACAGAAGAAATACAAATGGCCAATAAATACATTTAGAAATGCTCAACATCGCTGGTCATTAGAGAGATGCAAATTAAAACAACACTGAGATTCTGTCTTACTCCAGAAAGAATGGCCATCGTCGAGCAATCAAATAATAACAAAGCCTGGTAAGGCTGTAGGGGGGTGGAAAAAGGAACCCTTCTACAGTGTTAGTAGGAATGTAAACTAGGGCAACCACTATGGAAATCAGTGTGGAGACGCCTCAAAAAACTGTAACTGGAAATCCCAGGGCTGGGGATTTAGCTCAAGCAGTAGAGCATGCCTGAGTTCAATCCCCAGCACCAAAAAAGAAAAAAAGAACGAAAGAATGAAAGAACGAAAGAACAAAAGAAAGAAAGGAAGAAAGGAAGGAAGGAAGAAAGAAAGAAAGAAAGAAATCCCATTTTACCCAGCTATTCCCCTTCTACATATCTTCCAAAAAGAGCTAAAGACATCATATTACGGTGATCCATGCACACCCCTGTTAATAGCAGCACAACTCATGATAGCCAAATCTTGGAAGCAGCCTGTATGTCCACCAGCAGACGAACAGATAAAGAAAACAGTATTTACACACAGTGAGTACAGCTCAATTAGTTTTCCCAGGTTAATAAGCATCTAATCCTCCAGCCATCTTTTTTTATACTACAAATCTATCTTCATTCACCACATAATGTATGTTTTCACACATTACAGAGGTCACATCTGGCCCAGTTAATTCATTAACCAGCTGATATTTGCAAGACAACTTGGTGTGCATGTTCACCATGCTCCTGGTGAAACACCAAGACGACATCAGCTTTCAGGTGACGGAGACGCTCTGGACACCAACGTCCACGTGGCAGCCTCCAGCCTCGTGAGGGACTGAGCCCCGGAAATACAGTTAATGCAACTGAGAAGATGAAGTCTTGCTTTTACCTTCTTGTAATTAGCTTAAATTATTTAAATAGTCATGTGTGGCATAGAGCTGCTCTATTAGCACAGATCAGGAACATTTATCATGGGATTGTGAGCCTAATGGCAGTGAAAAGTATAATACAAGGTGGCATTTGGCGAGTGTTTTGGGGGGCTTCAGCCCGTTTTATCCGCTCTGTGTAATTTACTTCCCCGACACCCCCACCTGGCCAGTGCGCTTACGCTCCCATCTTTCAACTGAGAGAAGCGAGGTCACTCAGCCTCTCAGGTTCATGCCTGGTTTCTTCTCCAGAGAGCATCCCGGAGCCGTGTTCCTTCCCTCAGAAGCATGCTGGCCACACACTCGTCTGCTTTTCATTTCAACAGAGGGCAAAAAGAACTGTACAGGAGACCTGAGGATAAGTGATCTTTTCTCCATTGTTCTAAAATCTCCTCCACTCAGTGCCCAGGATTGGCCGTGGAAAAAAGGAAACATCTACAACAGAGGAACCATCCAGCTCTGAAAACAAACGTCTCCGCAATTTAAATAAAAGAGTTGGGATCAGGAGGTGAATGAGAATTCAATTATATCTATGGTTCGGAGGCTCTCTGTGTACTTGAGGATATGATACTATTTTTACACTGACTTAGATTTATTTTTGCCTGCTCCCAAGAAGATTCGAGCAGCTTACAGATTCAACTGCATAAGGCATCTAAGGACCATAAAGAACAAAGAGCTCTTAGGAAAATAATTCAGACTATTTGTAGACACCCAGTCCTGAGGCAGAGGACTGATTGAGCCTTCTGGCTAAGGCAAAAAATACTCAACAACCAGGTCAAAGCTTTTGGTTATACATGGTCTCTTGTTTATTTCTTGACCAAAAACCAAAAATCAAACGGAGTTCAGGTTTCATGAAAGACACAGAAAGCTCACGCAACTCCTGTCGGTCTCCTCTTCCATACAAGCAGCAAACAACACTGAGAGCTTTGACGGGGAGGACGGAGCTCTGCACTCACCCCGCACTCGCCTCCGTCCAGCCAGCAGGGACTCGGACGCGGCTCCCTGCCTGTTCCCTCGTGGCCTCTGTCTGCGTCCACAGCTGCTGCTGACCACGCCGTGGGAGGGTACAGACGAGGAGGCAGGAGAAGTGGCCACTTGGCTCCTGAGAGCTTCAAATGAAGAGAACTGCGTGTTGTCACCCACTGAAAACAGCTGATTCTACGTGTGTGCCTGGTGTGCGCGTGTGTGCACACTTGTGCGTGTCAGAAGTTCCAGCAAGTGTTGTGAATTTATTTCTGGTTTTGTTTTCTTATACCTCTCTCCTCCCCTCTATCTGGAGAAGAAAAAATACACACACACACACACACACACACAAGCATGCACATGCTTTTTCTACTTTGCAGTAATAACTGCTCTGGGGACTTCCCAAGCACAGGTGCTTTGTCTTCCCCAGGTCACAGTTAAAGGATTTTGAACTCCTTGACTCTTCCGGGCACAGCTGCCGCGAACCCAGCCTTCTTCCTGCATGCTCCGACCCGGTGGTGATGGTCGAGTTAGGACAAAGGTCACAAGCCTTTAACAGCCTCAGTGCCCCTCCAATGCCACAGGACAAGACCAGGGGACGCTGGCCTGGAGCCTGTTTGCTCCTCATGTGTGAATGTTTTATCTGCCTCAGTTCAGTCCCCACGGACCCATCCCCTTCCTGAGATGGAAATCACTGAAATAAATCACCTGAGATGCCACAGCCAGTAAGCGCCCAAGCCAGAATCCAAACCAAGAGTGTCTCTGCCAATCTCACGCTCCAAGTCCTTGGTGGGAGGGAGCATGTCTGCCTAAACGTCTGTACGCCTGGCCCTGGCACAGAGTGGCATTCGGCAAAGCTTGACTGACTGGTGGCCAAGAGTTCTTGACACCCCCACCTCCCTTCCTCTTGGTCACAGCACCACCTCGCTGTACAACAAAAGTTTGGAAAGTCAGAAATCCTAAAACTGGTCAAGCGTTGCCCAGGTCCCAGCCACCCAGGGCACCTACGGAGCCCCAGAGGTCCTCTGCTTGGTCTCCTCCACTCGTCTTTCACCCCATTCTTCTCATCCTGGTCCACAACTCCACCGCTGAGTGTGACTAACAAGGCAAAAGTGTGCATCCTGCCCCCTGTGCCTTCCGTTATACCAGGATGGCAGCTTGCTGTTCTTTCAGAAATGGGGCTGAGCTTCGAAAACTCAGGAATGCTAACAAGAAGGATAACACATTAAGACTATAATTCTTGTTTGTTTTTAATGCACAGATTTTCTTAGAGCAGTTTCCAGTTTACCAGAAAATGGAGTGGAGCTCCACAGTTTCCTCTGCCATTACCATCCTGCATTAGTGTAGTCCATGGATGAGCCAGTATTGCAAAGTCACTTTTATCTAAGAGCCAGAGCTCACTCTTGGTGACACATAGCTTGTGGGTGTTGACAAATGCATGATGGTTTGTGTCCACCATTATGGTACTACACAGAAGGATTCATTCCCCTAAAAATCCCTACATTCCCCCCATTCGATTCTCCTTCCTGACTGACCACTTATCTTTTTACTCTCTCTCAGTTCAGCCTTTTCTACGATGCCTCACAGTTGGAATCACACACTATGTGGCCTTTCCAGGTTGCCTGTTTACTTGGTGATGAGCATTTAGGCTTCCTTGTGTCTTTTCCACAGAATGATAGTGCGCTTCTTTTCATCACTAAGTAATATTCCATTGTACAAGTGTTCCAGAGTTTATCCATTCACCTCTCAAAGTTCATGTTGGCTGCTTCCAAATTTTAGCACTTGTAAATAAAGCCTCTGTAAACATTCATGTGCAGACTTTTTGGTGTAAGTTTTCCATTCATTTGGGTAAATACCAAGGAACGTGCTTACCAGCTCATATGGTAAGAGTGTTTGGCTTTGTAAGAAGCTGCCAACTCCCTTCTGAAGGGACGGGACCATTTTGCATTCCCAGCAGGGGCAGAAGAGAGTTCCTCCTCTTGCTCCGCACCCTCTCTGGCACTGGGTGGTATTGATGGATTGGGTTCTGGGTGTGTAGTAGAAAATCACTGCTGTTTTACTTACAATCTCTAAGGAAAGAGAATGTAGAGCCTCCTCGCATATGCTCATTTGTCCACCGCACCTCTCCTATGGTGAGTGTTACAGTTTATATCTAGATGTTCCCCCAGAGACTCATGCAGTCATAGACAGGGCTTTGGGAAGGTGATTGATCATGGCAGCTTATGGCTGAGTTTCTGCTAGGAAGCAGGGCCTGGTTGGAAGAGGCAGATCACATGGGCATGACCTGGAAGGGCGTGTCTCCCTCTCCAGCTCTTCTCTCCCCTCTCTGCTTCCTACGCCATGCCGTGAGCAGCTTCTCCTCTGCCAGGCTTTCTTCCATGCTGTCCTGCCTTGGAGCCAGCCAACCGCACACTGAAACTTCTACAAACTCTGAACCATCTTGGGGCCCAGGCCGACCTTCACCACTGTCCCGCAAATGCCCTGGGTCCCTTCCTCCAAATCTGGTTTTGAGCTGCCGATAGAGTTCAGAGGTAGATGCTGAGTCTCTGGAGCCAGGAACCAGGTCGGATTCCAGCCCCACCTCAGGCGCTGTGTGACCCCAGGTGAGCTGTTTCACCTTTAGTGCCCCAGTGAGGATGGACGCGATGACAATAGACAGAGGAAGGAGGCACCAAAGCGTGGTGTCAACAAGAGCCAGCATATCCCCCACCTAATCCCATCACTTCAGCTAACACCCCTTGGATGTCCTGAGCTTTACGCCAGTACTTCCATTATCGTGAAATGATAAAGCCCACCTCTCTGTCTGCGGCTGTCTTCTCCTTGCCGCACCTCAAGCCCTGCTGCTTCTCCAGGCTGCCAGGCTCCATGGACCTGTGACCTAACGCTCCCCTTCCACAGCACTGAGCCCAGAGGGCAGCAGGGAGAAAGGGCTGGGAGGAACCACGGCGGCATCTCCAGGAAGCACTGAACAGTCTCAGCTGAAGCTCTCAAAGGCCACGTCACAATGTGCCACGCAGAATCCAAACTGCAGCACGTCAGGCTCCCACAGCGCTCCAGGCTTTCAGAACCCCTGACTTCTGAAAGGCAGATCGCTGTAAGGTCTGCATTCGAGATCACAATGAGGAAGGATGGCAAAGAACATTTTTCAACAAAATTCAAGTAAGGCAGGATTTAAAATGGCCACATGAAAAAAATAAAGAAAAAATTTTTTAAATTAAATAAAATGGCCACATGAAGGAATATTTCTAAACCACAGCTTGCCCAAGAACCATACCCTCCAGAACCATTCTACTCACACCAACTGACGTGCTCTTCAGATTTTCATCGTCAGCACAGCAAACAGGAAGAATCTCCCAGAAGCACTTTATAAAGTTATCCAAAGGACTTTTTTAAGTGTTTGATGGTTGGAAGCTTAACATAATTTTTTGAAGGAAATAATGTAGTTCTCCTGAAATGTTGAGAACATGCACCTTGATCTCAGTAATTACCAGAGATGAACCCTAATGTCACACTTGGGAAGATTGCAGCTTAAGAACATCAGAAAAAAAGAAAAGGAAGGCAAAATGCTCCCGCGGACATGTACAGTTTCCATCTAAAGCGTTTGGGTCCAAAGTAAATTAGGAATTGACGCCTTCTATCCACAAGCTCTGTCTGGACCTGGCTACAATGACAACCACTCCACGCGCCCTCTGTGTCCTCACTCACCTTATCAGGTTAGATCTACATCCAGTCCAGGAACGTGACTTTACAACAGGATTCCATCTCTTCCCTCACCTGCTACCAGCTTCCCAAATGGACTCAGCCAACTCTCACCCCTTACGTCTTTTCCTACACTGGGAATGAGACAGGGTCTGGCAAACCTCTGCAGGGGTCCTCAAATCAACTCCTCATGGACCAGGGACACCAAGGACAAATGTACGTCTCACACACGCACGCGCACACACACACACATCCTGCTGATTATGTTTCTATAAAGAATCCTGAAAACTCCCCAGCCTTGTAGCTCCATAAGGTGGGAGGAATTGTACAGTTCACGCTGTGTTGCCAAGATGTGAGCAGAGAGCGCTCTTTGTGCTGCTGGTAGGAGCAGACTCGCAGCCACAGTGGCAAGTGGCACTACCTGAAAGGGGGACAGTGCACTCGCATGTGCCCCGGCTGGGAAGAATGAGTACAAAGGGCTGCAGAGGCAGGCTTGTGTGGCAGGGTTGGCAGATACGGTTGCCAAGTACATCAGGAATGATGGCACTTAGACAGATTCAAATCCAACTCAAGTCCTCCAGGACAGACAGCCCTAACCAGCAAATGGCCAGCTTCTAGGGTGTCAGCCAGTCAGCCTGTCAGCTACCCTCAAACACTCGAACAGGACACAAAACAAAAATAAATAAAATCTAATTTCTCCTGCACCTTTCTTGTTGCTTTTTTAAGATTTCCTAATGAATCTTTGTGAGCCAGACTATGATTAGAGCCTCACTTTCCCAGCCCTATTGTCGCAGATCAAAACAGAGCCCTTCAAATTCCTCACTGTGAGCACGCGGCAGACACAAAACAAACACTCACAGGTAATTTTCATGACACCTTTTGTCATCTTTCGGAGACAGGATCCTACAGTAAAGAACATACATTTTTGAAGGTAATTTGGCTCTTCCTAGACAGCAGTCTGCCAAACATATTTTTAAAGCCTTAAGAGTTCATACAACTTTAGCCAAAACAATTTTCCTTCTCAAAAGTTATCCCAGAGCAAAGGAAACAATTAACAGAGGGAAGAGACAGCCTACAAAATAGGAAAAAAAATTGCCAGCTATTCCTCAGACATTGGGCTAATATCTAGAATATATAAAGGAGCCAAAAAAATTAGACCCTCCCCCAATAAAAAACCTGGATTTATTGTCCAGACGCTGGAATATAGCACATGAGGAAGAGAAGAAGGAGGGAAGTAGGTTCCCAGACAAATGTATGTCTCACACACGCACGCGCACCAGTAAAATAAAAAATACTTTACCCAGTAAAATAAAAAAATCTAATCAAAGAATAGGCAACTGAAATGAATAGACACTTCCCAGGAGAAAAAATTCAAATAGCCAATAAACAACCCCAATTTAAGAATGGGTTCCATTCTAGAATTGTTCGTAAGTTGGATTCATTCATAAGCTGACAAAGTGAGCCTTACACAGTACGCCTGTGAAAGTTCACAACGCACCTATTCGGTGTCAGGGAGTTACTTTTACATAAAAAATGTCTGACATCACTAGTCATTAGAGAAATGCAAATAAAAACAACACTGAGATTCCATCTTACTCCGGAAAGAATGGCCATCATCAAAAAATCAGATAATAACAATTGCTAGTGAGGCTGCAGGAGGAAAAGGATCCTTCTACACTGCTGGTGGGAATGTAAATTAGTGCAACCACTATGGAGATCAGTATGGAGATTCCTGGAAAAAACCACTCAAGCTAGCTATTCCCCTTCTAGAGCATCTTTCCAAAAGATTATCGTATTACAGTGACACGTGTATGCCCATGTTTATAGAAGCCAAATTTATAATAGCTAAATCTTTGAAGCAGCCTATATATGTCCACCAACAGATGAATGGGTAAAGAAAATGTGGTATTTAATACAATGAAGAACTACTCTACCATAAAGACGACAAATTTGAGTTATTTGTTGGAAAATGGGTGTATCTTGAGACCATAATGTTAAGTGAAATAAATCAGACACACAGCTTAAATATCGCATGGTTTCTCTTATACGAGAAATCTAAAATGTAAATAAAGAGTAAAATAAAAGACAGATAACAGGAAATGGAGAGATAGATCTTTGCAAATGGAAGAGAGATCAAAGATGGAGGGAGGCAGAAGGCCTAGGAGTAAAAATAATTAAGATGTGCTATGCACATGTACCAACTCCCCACAAGGAGTTTGTTGATACGTACTACAAACATGTACTAATAAAAAATAAATATTGAAAGAAAAAATAATACTAAGTTTGCAAATGGGAAGAGGACCAAGAGATGGAAGGGGGAGGGATGGGGGGAGGGAAGGGGATGAAAAAAGAATGAAGATGTGTTACGTGCATCTTACCACCTCCCAAAGAGAAATGTAGTCATTATGCACAGTAAACACGGACTAAAAATTTTTTTAAATTTTTTTAAATTGTCCCAAAGCAAAAATAGCATCATGTGACATAGAGAAGGCTATAGCTACCTCTTTATTATTTTCGAATTTCACCAAAGAATTTGTGTCACTTTTCTAGTAAGAACAATAGGGGCTGCATTGATTTTTGCTTTCTTGCTTGCCTGTTGGAAGCACTTGAGCCTCAGGGGAGGTGATCCTGAGCCAGGACTCTGGGGCTGCCCCTCTAAGTAGCCCCAGGATCTTGAGGAGGTCGCCTGGCCTCTCTGAGTGTCAGCTTCGAGACCTGCAGAAGGGGACAATGTCACTTCCCGGTGTTCAGCACAAGGCCTGCAACTGCAGCCCGCCACCGATAAGCCCAGGAAATGTATTTTTAAAGGACGGGTGCTCGAGTGAGTGGAGAACTGAACAGCCCTCCCTGGGCCCTACATGGGGCGGGGTGGCCACGGGGAGGAGCAGGCCATCCCGGGACTCGAGTCCTCCTGTGTGGCCAGGGGTCCCCAGGCAGAGGGGACCCACAGGAGTCATGGCTCCTTTACCCTCCTTCCCTCCCTGCCGAAGACCTGCACCACCCTCACTGCCAAGACCAGACTTTCGAGCAAGAAGCCTAATATGAGGTGCTTACCGCGTGCCGTCGTGGTGGAGGACAGCAGCTTCGCCCGCCAGATCAGTGTGCTTCCCAAAGACAAATACCTCACCCAACCACTTAGACTGTTACGGCAAAATCTTTAGAGACCAAGTACCCAAACTGCCACCCCAAATCCACTTCTTTACCACAAAGCACCAACACTGCAACTAAACCTGAATACTGAGGTTTTACTTCAGAAAAAACAACTGCTGTCGGGCGCGGCTGCCGGGGAGACTTGGCTCACTCGCCCACAGAGAGGTCTCTGCGCGCCCGCCACGGCCTGCGTGCTGGAGGCTGCCGGCGCTCTCAGACGCTGGGCACAGGCAGGTTTTGAAGGGCTGGCTCTCGGGCTTATGGATCACACCACAGGCAAGCGAGCCACCATTCCGAGCGCTTGTTCTCGTTTTGAGAGACAGACTCCAAACTCTATTCTAAGAATAGAAAGTGACAGGAACCACTCCAAAAACTTCACCAGGATGCTGACAACAACTGTCCGTCAAAGACTCCCTGCATCCCTCAGAAGCAAGAGAAACGCCCGACCTGACCTGGGAAGCCCTCAGTGACTGGCCCTGCTGGGCTCCCGCCCGGATCACCTCGCTCCTGCCGGCTGGTTCCTGCTCCAGGTCCCAGCAGCGGGCTGGCAGTCGGCACTGAAGGTGCAGGGGAGTGCTCGGGGCTGGGTGGGTGCCAAGCACTTTCCAGGCACCCCCAGGGAGCCTCAACCACTCATGAGCAGGCATGTGACCGTCACGGGCCAACACACATGGAAACGGGCAGAGTTACCATCCCTCACAGGAAGAAGACGCAGTTATCTGCGGGGACAGGAAGGACGAGGCACCACCCTGGAGAGACAGCTTGCAGAGCGGCAGCTGGGCAGCCACTGGGACCCGCGGAGCCACCCACAGCCCCAAGACCACAGCGCAGGCATGGGACCCACCCAGTCGCTCTGATTTCCCACCTGGGCCTCTGAGAGAATGACACTAATGATGTATTAGGTATTTCAAAACAGCTTTTAAAAAGAGAATTTTAAATGTTCTCACCACAAAGAAATGATAAATATTTGAGGTGATGGCCATGCTAATTACTCCAAGTTAACCCACAATGCGTGCAGGCACCAAACACCGTATTGCATCCCATAAATACATAACACGATTATGCATCAGTTAAAATAAATAAAGAACAAATCTCTGTTGCATCCAAAAAGAAAATTAAATTTTAAAAAGAGGTCTTTATAGCTTTGTGACCATTCTCATTATTCCCCGATGGTCTGGCGCAGCCAGGTACAAACTCTAAATCAGTAAAAGCAGAGTATAAGTGCATTTTGTCCTGAAAATATTGACCCAGGAGCTCAGGCTGACCACTCCCATTTCAGAGCAACCTCAGCAGGCTGGAGCAAAGATCGATCCCAGGTGTCCTTGAGACCTGGCTAGCTAGGCAATCTAAGCTGGCACCCAACGCCAACCCTCACCTTCTAGGAGTCATGCCCTCGGGTGAAGCTCCCCCATATCACACCAGTGTGAGTCACCGTTTGTCTCCGTGACCAGAGTGATGGCAGGTCCCTTCTGAGGTCAGATCCTACAGAACTGAAGCTTTCATCCACAGCTTGTCCCCTTGACTCCCTCATTCTGGTGGATGCTGGACCATGAGCGGCTGCGTGGAGAGCCCACTGGGGAGAAAACTGAGCGAGGCCTCCTGTCAACAGGTGTGTAAGTGACCTGAGAATTGGACCCTCCGGCCCTACTCGAGTCTTCCAGGACCACAGCCTCAGCCAACAGCTTCCTTATGAGAGACCGCCCAGTTACGCCACTCCTACACTCCTGACCTTTAGAAACAATGTCAGATAACAGACGTTAGCTCTATGAAGCATCTGTCCTTGGGGGTAATTTTTTACATAACAATAAATGACTGATACAGCATCCCAAGTCTAAGGCCTCAGGCTTCAATATGCCTTAGGATTTAGACTCACTGTTTACAGATGACCAAACTGAGGTAGAAAGAGGTTAAGTGACTTCCCCAAGGAATATCAAACTAAGAAGGGGTAAAACCAAGATAAGATTTGAACTCAGATTCTTTCTGAGACACAGAAAGGTGTGGAAGGGGCCGGGAGGACGGAGGGAGGAAGGAGAAGCGATCCAAGCTACACTCCAAGCTTGTCCAGGCTCCGACAGGCTGAGATCAGAGCATTCAGTGAAATGTCTGAGGAGGATATTTTTGAGTGGAAAAACAAAAAAATCCGTCAGATATGTGATGTGTGCCCACCCCACCCCACTCCACGGTGAAATCTTCAGTCAAATCTAAGGCAATTCTGCAGCAGAAAGAAGGTAAAGCAAGTCTAAGTCTGGCTTTGGTTTTGGAGGAGGTGAGGCAGGCCTGCTTGGGCAGCAGCAGTACAGGCTCTTCTCCACTAAAAGACAGAGTGAAGCATCTGGTGGTGAGCAGGCCGTAGTGGCCAGACCCCCACGCCTCCCTCCTCTCTGCACATTTGCCTGTGCCCACCAGGCCCCAGGCCTGCCTCACAGCTACGCCACATCCTGCAGCCCAGCTCTTAGCAGCACACACACACACACACGCGCTTTTCCTCTCATCTGTCTGGCTCCTGTGTCTCTGTCTCAATCAGCTCCAAACTCAAGCAGGAAAGGAGAGTGTTATTTAGAACCTCCTGCAGCCTCTCTCCTCTCTCCTCCGGGTCTGTGCACATGCACACCGTCGCAAGACTACACAAGCAGACAGTATTCCACAGACAGTGTCTGGGGTCAGTCTGACTTCATGTTATGGTTTTCCTGTTAGAAACAAATATTGTTAACATGTTCCAATGGCAGCGTACTTTTAAAAAAAAAAATGTCTTATTTTACATTTCCACCCGCCTCGACAAACTAGGATTTAAATTCCAGGCCGCGTGCTCCCACGGCCCATGTTCCTTCGCAAGTCACCAGAAGTTATCCATTACCCGGTCTTATTATTCTTCCTTATTTGGGTTAAAATTACTTCTCACAGTTCCTCACACTTTACATTTATCTCTCAGATCCATCTAACATTCACTGTCTGACTTTCCTTCCGCTAACCTTTCTTAGTGGGAAGTACTACCGGAAAAGTTTTAAATAACCTACTTCCATTCAGAGGAGTTTGTAGCACGAAGCACTTGAACGCCAAGCTCTTAAAATCTGAGCTTTTACTACAGTAAGACACGTGATGGCGACTGGATCCGGAGAGGGTGAGTGGTGAGTGGGTTGCGGCTAACTTAAACCCCATCACTGCTCATGGAGAAGCTCTTAGCAAATGCTGGCTGGTGACCACCGGAAATGCTGGGGAGCACCGCGGGACATGATTGCCCGGCCGAGGGACTTAAACGTTAGCAGCTTTAAAACAGCCAGCAAGGTCTGCTTTTATGGGACACCATCTTCACCTGGGAAAGCAGAGAAAGAAAGGGGACACGGTCAAAGGGGAGGGAGCAAGACATACTGGCACTACACTGAGGGGACACTGTCCCTGCTGGATTACTGCCCTCCATCATTCAGGGAAACCATCAGGCTTTCTTGACCATAGCAATTCAGTGGCTGCTCCTAACTGAAGGTCACGTCTACCTCACTGAGACTCCAGTGAGCACACTGGCTCGCCCCATGCGTTTCCAGATCAGTGAGCGAGACACATCAATAAAGTAAGGGAAACTAGCAAAAGAAAATGGAATTTCTCTACCTAACTGCACCTGTCCCGTTCACTACCATCCATTTTCCTCCTACTCAGAAAGGAATTTCTGTTCCGAAGCACCGGTCCGCAAACACACTCAGAACCACCATCCGGAGCATGGCCCGCCGGGCCTCTGGTCCTCACCACTCTGGCTCTCTGCAGAGTTGGTCCCCAGAGAGCCACTTCCAGGCCCAGGGCGGGTGCCGACGAGGCCGACAGTGACTTCCTCCCTCCCTTCCCCGAGCTCAGGAGGCAGAGCTGGACCCTCAGCTCCCCTCAGCTTCCCTGGCACTTGCTCCTTTCCCATGGATGAGTCCAACATCTCTCGCCCAACCGAACCCCAGAGCTGACGAGCACCGCAGCCTGTGGCCCTGGGAAGCCCGAGTGGCCGGAAGAGGGGGCGAGCCACAGGCCCGGGAGAGCACATTACAAGCGCTGTCTGTGTCCTGAGCACCAGGCTTAATTCAGTCCGAAACCCATCAACCTCTGCCAGGAATGAAAATTGTTCCCGGCTAAGTGATTCGTTTCCTAGTACACCTAGAGGCTCTCTCTCAGCTCCTCACGGCAGGCAGCACGCTCCACGTCTGAAACCAAGCGAGGACCTCCACTTTCCTCAGTTTCACCACTGAGACGGAAGTGGCCCAACTCCTCCCGACACACACACACTGACTCCAAAACAGCACTGAGCCGCTCATCTGGAAGACCACATGTACAGAGGGGCAGGCAGAGAAGCAGCAGATTTTCTGGGGCACACAGGGGCTGGAGAAATGCCCCTGACCACCTACGTACCACAGGCCTCTGTCCACAGGCTTCCCGGGCCCCGGACAGAGGGCTGGTCATCAGAGCCGAGGACGTCCAGTTCCGCTGCGTCCCAGCACGCGGGAAGCGATTTTAACCGCCTGCTATCGCTTGTGACCACACAGCACAGCTTGACCGCAGCCACCTCCCTGCAGCTGGAACGAGACCCGGCAGGACAGCTCGCAAGCCTCTCAGCGCTGGGTCTATCCGCCTCTCCATGAATGAGAAATGAAATTTTTGCTACTGATTCCAGTAGTTCTAGTTTCATAAAACCAAACTTTTCGCAGCGATTTGAATATTTTTAAATGTATTCAACATGGCATTCAAATTCCCTCCCCAGGACTATGTTTTCATTCCAGATCAGCCGCCACGCAGCTCCACAGAATTCTCAGACGTGCATAAATATCAGCGCACACAGCCGTTCCCCTGGTGAGATTTCGCCGACCAGGGAGAGTATTTTTAGCAATGGAACCCAGTCAAAACTTTGTATACAGCAAAATCAACAAGCGTGGAATTGGTAGACAAAGTGATGATGTCCTTCCTTTTTCATCTATTTTTGTATTCTTTCTAGACATTTCTAGACATGAGTCAAGAGCAGAAAGCACCTTAATGATGGAAACTTGGATCACAATGGTGACATCAGTAATCAAGTTCTTCCCTGGCTTTTCTGTTTAATATGAAATCCATGTGTAGATTGCATCTATTGAGATACCTGTCACTTTCCAAAAATTTCAGGCTCATTGTTAAAAAAAAAAAAATACAAATCTGGGTGTGGCGGCACATGCCTGTAACTCGACCACTCTGGGAGGCTGAACCAGGAGGGTTGCAATTTCAAACTCAGCCTGGGCCACGCAGTGATTTTCAGCAAGACCCTAAATAACAAAAAAATGCTAAAAGGCTGGAGATATAGCTCCCAGAGGCATAAATAGTTAAGCAAAAAGTACTGGATATCCATTAGAATACATATTCCTGAAGAGCTGAGGCTAGACCAGTCTCGCTCACTTCTGTGGCCCTAGCATCTATGACAACAACTGGCACACAGTAAGTGCTCAATAAAACCCACACTTTCCTGGCCTAGCATGCGGCCAGCTAATCAGCGTGCTAGACCATCTCAGGCAGCTGTTGCTCTAATGATGCGGTGTGATCTCTCACACAGCAGTGAGCACCCGTGTTTTGCTCACACAGGTGTTGGCTGGCTCGTGTGTGGCTGACCTGAAGGGCTCAGCCAAACCCAGGTCAGAGCTATGTGTCTGGCAACTTGGCTGCCTCCAAGAGAAAGGAGGAAGACAGGGCCAAGCTGGACCGCAGCACCTTCCCAGCCTCTGCCTGCCAAAGCAAGGCCCTGGGCCCACATCCCCAGCACTCCTCCTGTGGCCAGAAAGGGAGCAAGTTTCTCCTGCAGCCAGCATTTCCAAAACTCCAGCTATTTTCCATTTAAAGGAAAAAAAAATCCAAGGACCTCCAGAGTTGGCCAAAGCTATTTTTATTACAATTTGCTTAGCCAGGAGTGGTGGCACATGCCTGTAATCCAGGCATTTGGGAGGCTGAGGCAGGAGAATTGCTCTGAGTTTGAGGCCGGCATGGGCTATACAGTAAGTTCAAGACCAGCCTTGACTGCATGGCGAGACCCTGTCTCAAAAACTAAAATAATAATAATTTGCTTGAAATATATAGAAATACAAAATGACATATACGAGGTGTGACCAAAAAAGACAGTGAATGTTCAAATTTTTTAAATTGATTGCAATACAAGACACATTGCCACAAATCCCCCTCAGCTGGAACACACTGTCCCGTCATTCTTGCCACTTTCTGAAGCAGTTCTGGAGCCCTCTTTCTTGAGAGTCTTTCATGGTGCTACTGCGGCCACCCAGAGATTCTGAAGCATTTCAAAATGTTTGCCTGTCATGGTCATTTTGACTGTGGGGAGTTCCAGAAGTCACACGGTACGAGATCAGTGAGTAAGGCAGATGAGGACACGGCGTCGTGTTTTTACGAGCTGCCTTTCGCTCGGCTGCCACTCGGCAGCGGCATGCACCATATTTGTGATCATACTTTGTAAAGACACTCAGGAAAGAGGACTTCAGAGCTGTGGCAGAAAGCAGCAAGAACTACGGGATAAGTGTGTTTGAAGAGAGGGGCAGTATTTTGAGGGAGGTCCGTGGCAATGTGTCTTTTACCAAGATAAATTTTTTGAATTTAAACGCACACAGTATTTTTTGATCAGTCCTTGTACATCTTGTGCTTGAAGACTCACACCTATAAAAACAAATGTATAAAATAAACTCAAACAAAGCCACAAAACCAATAAAACCCAATATAGCATGAGTGTCATATAAAGGATGGTGCTGTTTGCTGAAACGAAAGTTCTCTTTGAAAATCTCCCAGAGCAACCAGAACAGCTTGAGAAATACAGAGACCACTGCTGGGGCTGGAATGTGTCCCTTCCAATGTTCACATGTTAAAACATGGTGATCAATGAGTCAGTATTAAGAGATAGAGACTTTAGAAGGTGAGTAGGTATCTTGGCACAACTACTTGGGAGGCTGAGGCAGGAAGATCGCAAGATCCAGACTGGCCTAGACAACCTAGTGAGACCCCCATGTCAAAATAAAATGTTCTAAAGGTCTAGGGATACAGTTTGGAGGTAGAGCACATGCCTAGCATGTTTGGGGACCTGGGGTGGATCCTCAGCACCACTAAGAAAGAAAAGGGTGGTTAGGTCACTTCACTCTGAGTGAGATTAAGGCTTCCTACAGTTTGCTAGCTGGCAGGCTGCCTCCTACCAGGCGAGCATACGACCCTCTGGATGCTGTGGCACAGGCGACTCCATGGGGGCCAAGAGCAAGGCTCCCCCAGCACCAAAACCACCTGCATTTGGATCTGGCCTCCCAGCCCGAAGGACCAGGAGAAAGGGAACCTCTGCTCTTGGGGACCAACACCACCAGGCGCCCCGCCCCCTGCCCAGCTGCCTGACCACAGTGTGCAGGGCCAGCATACCCCAGGCACCAGGACCCTGCGCCACCTCATGCACACAGTCTTGTCCACTGCAAGCCCCCGCCGTGCTCCACAGCTCCAAAGCACCCTCGAGAGCTACCATCTGAAAGAAATGAGCAGGAAGATTAGAAAGCGGGAGGCCGGGGAAGGAGGCAGAACACCACAGGCAGGCGTGTGCCATGTCTGCCTCCGCAGTGTCCAGGCGATTGTCCCTTCGTGGCCTGACTTGCTCGGCCAGTGGTCACAATGGGCCTTCCGGTATGCGGACGGACAGACTGACCCAGACAATGCGCTCTTCCAGGAATTTGATTTGGGATGAGCGTGTCTGTGTGTGTGTGTGTGTGTGTGTGTGTCTGTGTGTGTGGTTTTTTGCAGTGCTGGCCACTGAACACAGACCTTGCACATGCTGGTGCACTGCCCCTGAGGATGCCCCAGCCCCTTCCAGGAACCCGAGCCTCCAGGGAGGGAAGTCAGAGTCATCCCCAGGTGAGTTCCAAGATGAGATAACCATCCCCTGAGGCCTACATCCCTAGAACCACCTCGCCTCTGTCCAGCCGAGTCCTTGGTCAATTCCTGCTTTTCTTCTAATTCCGGGAACTGTCGGTGGTAATTCTGGCGGATTCTTTTTGGACAGAAGCAGCCAGAGTTGATTTCTGTACTCCAACTGATAAATATTCCAACATGAGTTTCTAAACATAAACAATCTCAAACAAGGCAATGATTACACGAACAAATGCAACTGTGTCTGCCCTTAGGTTCCCGAAACAGAAGTGATCTCATCCCGAGAGCTGTTCGCACTGTCCAAGTAGCTGTGCAGCCCTGGAGTTAACCCTTCCTCCCCCACCCGCCAAGCAGAGGGCTCGGAAAGGCCGCAAGACTCAACTCCATTCCTGTGTGTGCGCCACCCATTGAACCTGCTCACTGTGGCACGCACAGGCATTTATTCTTAATAATAATAGTGGCAGCCGCTGGTCTGGCACTAACTACTTTGGGGTGGGCACAGTGGTGATTTTGAGGAAGAAGGGCTTTTACAAACTGCTGAGACAGGACTGAAACTTCAAGATGGCTCGCTGTCCTTAAACTGAACTCACCAAGCAAGGAAGAACCCAGTCAAAAGCACCCAGCACCGATACACAGATACATTTCACAGTTAATCCCAGAGTATTTTGTCTAAGCAAACTTAGCAAAGGTAGCCCATGCGAACAAAAGAAAAGAAAAAGAAAGGATAAAAAAGTTTTCAGAAATTTTAGTGTTCTTCTAAAATAAAGGATCAAAATGAAAACCGGTTCTAAGTATCTCATTTCTTAATCCCTCTGTGCTCACAAAGTGTAACTCAACCACTTTCACAGTTGTGCCATCCAGTAAACAGCCAAAAATACCTGCATAGCTGCCCACGACTGCAGAGAGAGAAAGGAAAGGGAGAGGGAGAGAGAAAGAGAGAAAACACACACACACACACACACACACACACACACACACTCACACATGCCTGTGTCAGACGAACATGCAGTTTAGTTGTCCATAGCAACT
>PVJO010014173.1:0-49316 GCA_004026905.1 Hystrix cristata
CTGGGATGGAATAAAGAAAGAAAAAATAGGACTTTTCAACTGAGTGACAAAATAGATACCAGAAAAAAGAAAGGTTGGGGGGTGCTTAGTTCCATTTTGGACATACAGAGTTTGAACTGTCTGTGAGACATCCAGCCAGAGATGCTGGCAGGTCATTGAATACATAACCCTGACATTGCAGGGAGGGAGATACTTCGGCTAAAAAATACAGTTCTGGGAATCGGAAGCACATAGGTGATGATGAGTGGATGACACTGCCCAGTGAGACTGTTGACATTTCTGTGGACAGTGGCAGAAGCAGCCAGTTGACAATGAAATGAAAAGGGAATACAGTCGTGGAAGTGAAGACAATGAGCATGATCTACTTGAGAAGTTAGAATGAGGGGGAAAAGAAAAGAAAAAGAAAGAATGAAATGGTGGGAATCGAGAGATTTTGTTTTTGGAAAATGAGAGACTAATGTTAAAGGTTGCTTGCAATCTTTTTCAAGGTCACCTTGTAGTTAGCGGCCCTGCCGGCAATGGGCAAGTCCTATCTAGGGCAGTGGAGCACAGGTATGAAGCCCAGCTCCCCACTGTACTGAGAAATTTAGTAATGACAGGTCTGAAAGATGAAGTTGACAGAGGGGGAAAGGGATTATTTAAGAATAAGACAAATAAATTAGGGATCTACTTATTGGTGTTTTTGGATTGTTAATAAATGTTTAACAAAAGAGGGTTCAATAATTCAACATCACATTAAGCCAAAAAATATTTTAAAGCTGTCTGTAGCTGCCCATAAATTGAATTGTGCAGCATGTGATCGACTTCCTGCCAAGAACATGTGCTTGCTCCAACTTAGTCGGCTTTATCCAGATACAGTAATTATTTCATTTTGGTAAAGATGCTTGTTTGAAATTAACACTGACCCTTACATTTTGCCCCTTCTGAGTTTTCCTCACTTCCCATTGTCTGCCTATTAAGTCTGTTTATGGCAAGGTCTCTACAGAAAGGCCTTCCGGAAAATGATTCTCTGTAGCTAGAAGCTCACTTAGAGGGTGGCCACAGTGCTGGCCATGCTAGGTCCTGTACCAAGTGAGCAAAGGAGCAATCAACCAAGCATCTCATCTACCTAAAAGCATTCTGTGAGCAGATAATGACTACTGCTCTTCCCAGACCTACCCAATATTTTAGATATACTCACATCAGGTTATAAAAATGGGGCAGGCTATGCTGGAAAAAGCATGGCACACCAAAGTAGCTTGATTTATTCCTGATCATTTGTGGCCACAATTTAGCAGTCACCTCTGTCTTCATCTCCTGATCTCATGGGGCAGGTTCCAGATAAAAGTACAGCTTGCCTGCTCAGGGGACTACTTCTTAGTATTCATAAATTGCCAAGATATCAATGACATCTTCAAGTGCCATACAGAAAAGCTAGAGTCTCCTCTCCACAGAAGTGTACTGTATTTTGTCACCTGAGCCCAAAGCAGTGCTAGTAGCACTCAGTCTCTCAAAGATCTCTTTAAAACCAGCTCCTTTACTTTTTTTCTGATTTATATAGGCTGAGCAAACCAGTCCACAGATCAGTAAGTGCAATGGACACCATAATCACATTTGATAACATGTCCTGAGACATTTCCTATATGTCAGGCACTGTTTTAAATGCTTTATACTGACTGACACATTTAATCCTTTCTATGACACAGTGAAAGTAACACTGTACACATTTTACAATGTAAGGCAACAGGGTCACAGAAAGGTTAGGTAACTTTCCCAAAGTCGCTCAACAAGTAAGTGGTAGAGCCAACATTTGAATCCAGGCAGCTTAACTCTAAAACTCACGCTCTCACCCACAGTGATCTAGTGCCTTTGTAGGCATAATGTCCTAAGCATTAAACCCTCTCCGTCTCTGACTCTAATCACTTAAATGCAACACTTGCCTTCTTTTAGGTCTCCTTCTTATTATGCACTCCAGTTAATTCAGTGATTCCATGTGGACCACTGACTCAGCGTACAGTCAGAGCATGACGCCAAGGTCAGAACGAGCTAGGCTATCCTGCTACACTTCCCTGATATTATGTAAATAAAACGTCCAAAGAAATGTTTGTACATAGTGGACACTCAAAAATATTCATTTTCTACATTGTTAAAAGCAGATAAAAGGAATGTCTATTGCCCAAGCAAGCTAAAGTAAGCGGCTGATCAGTGTAGAATGATGGCTTCAAGTAGACAGGAGGAGGAAGGCAACCAAGTCGCCCTAGATGTCCCTTCATACTCCTTTCGTCTCCCCTCCTCACTCCCCATCCTTCCTACTCCTTTCGTCTACCCCATCCTCACTCAGATTGTGCCATTCAAGTGGGCTAGTGGAACTTATTCTAGGCTTGAGTCTCAATCTGTGTCCCTTTAAGATTCTTAACAGAGCAACAACAGCAAATGTGAGCATAAATAAGAAGGTGGAAAGTGAGAAGGAAATGGTACCATCAGCAACAAGAACTCGTCCGTCAAACGAAACAAGCCTCCACCACTACCTTCGGAAAGTTAAAATAATTAAACCTCTGCTTCAGTCATCGCTCACATCTTACTATATACAATCATTTCCAAAAGGAGAGCTAGCTGCAAGTTGGATTTTCTAAAGGGTAAGAAACAGTTGAGAAACTTGACGACCAAAGGTTGTAGGAGAAAGAGCAACACAAACGAATTTCCTTGGTTTCATAATTTTGTCTTGTTTTGGTACATAATTGACCCTTATCACAGGCAGAGTTGAATTATCCATTTGGCATGGCAGGTACAGTGCCTGAGGCCCACAAAAATGTTTTGCTTTCTTTTAAACCCAGAGGGAAAAAAATGAACTTTCAAGTGGAATAAAAGATTTTAACATACAACATTAATATTTTCATTATTATACCAATACAGTCATAAAATATGATTCTAATAAATTTTTTGGATGAGTAGGCCCATGAAGGCAAAAATGCCTAGAGCTCATAAAAGATACCATGTGGTCCTGTTTCTGGGTTGTGTTTCCAGAAAAGCAGATACTACAAGAGTTTAGCATCCAGAGAGTCTATTAAGAAGTAGCTGCAGTAGCAATATTTATAGAAGAGAAGAAAAGGAAGCTGAAAGGAACAGAAGGAAAACCTGAGCTTCATTGCAAGGTCAAAGACAGCCAGCCAACCCTACCGGGAACTCTAGAGCTAAAATGGACCTTCAGAGTTGTTTCGAGTTGTGCTAAGATCATCAGGCCTTCTTATCCACAGATGCCATATAGGATCCTTTGGGAAAAAGTGTGATCTAGGGTGAGGTAACACTCTGCAGCTGAAGCAAACCTTGAGAGGCTGACAGCAGAGGCCTGTCTTTGATCTCACTCCTGGGAAGTCCTTCCTTGGAGAAGAACCCCGTCAGTGCCTCATAGTGTACACTGTGCCTCTTACATCCACCACGGAGGAATACTCCAAGTCAGAGATCAACACTGTCTCTGCTGGCTGAAAGCAGGGACCATACACGTTAGAGCCTCCACTTCCTTCCAGTCTGTTAAGAACAGCCACAGGAAAGACATCATAAATTAAATCAAATACATTATGTAGCGCATTTATTTTTATCTCAGTCTACAGCCCTTGGGTTATTTTTATCGCCTTTTAAAAAAGAAAATTCAGCTCTCCCTGGCTATCTCATCAATTTGTCAAGTTTGAATTCTGAAATCTATATATCCATATAAAATTTACACCCCCTCCAAGCATATTTTTATCCCCACATAAAATTTATGGCAGAAGTGTTTTGCCAATATGGCTACCATAAAAGTTTTGTTTAGACCGAGAGAGTAAGCGCCATACAACGTGGATAATGATTTCCTTGGCACAGAATAGTCAATGATATGTTACAGCAGAGTGCCTGACTGGATGTCTTCTGTACATGTTTATTAGCACAAATGTGTTCGTCTTCTGATTAGATCCAGAACAGGCCTGGCACTGTCTTATCTGCAGTGCCTTTCCCACACCTATGTAGCATAGGTAGCAAATCCAGGGAAGGGAAGAAAATCAGCATTAACCAAAATAGAAAAGTTAGTTGGATAAAATCTGCCAGAAGAAAAGAGAAGCTGGAAGAAGACAAGGGTTTTATGCTTGGGAGTTTGGACCAAGGTGGAGATTTTAGGAAACATCATTTATTGATTTCTTATTTGCAAGTGGTGGAGGTAAGATCTCTTGCTAGATTTCTTAAAAGTATTATTACTACAAAAATTATTATCACTACAACCACCATTTCAGGGAGAGAAAAGTAAGATAGAAATGCCTATTTTCTTCTTTCACAAAATACCTGTCACTTCCTGCCTAGCTCCTCTCCTCCCTAGATTTGATTATTTGGAGATAACTTACGAAAAGCAATTTCAAAGTCTGTACAGTACCTTGCTCATTTTCTCAAGTATTCCTTTTAATGGGTTTTGCACGTCCTGGGTTTCAGATTATGTAATTGTAGACAAACTCCATGCTCTGACTCTAGCAATTGACAGATACAGATTTGATTATACAACCCCGAATGGCAGGGAAAGCTTTTATTCTTCTTTCAAACCCGTAATTGCCAGAGCTTTCCTTTGCAGCTGCCTGCCTCTCGGCAACCCAGTTGGGTTTCAGTTTGCAGATTGCTAACTCCTAATCACAAACTCCAATTTTTGTGACGGAGAAAACATTTATGCGGCACTATAACAACACACTGGGATCATCTTTTCCTTACATAAAAATGGTCCAAGTAAAAAATCTTACTTCAACTCACAAAGTTTCTTATCTGAGTTTCGAATGGCCCATGTATTCTTTATTAAGGAAACCGTAAGAAAATTCAAATTGAAGTTAGATGACTTGGATGGAGATAGGTAAGAGGGTAGAAACAAGAAATGTTGAGTCATACATTTGCTCTAAGTAAATGATTGCACAGTAGTCCTTTCAAACACAAACACCCTCCAATATTCACACGTGGTATATTTATTACATCCACACTTTTTGATATGTTTTCTTAGAACCTTCTGCCGAGTCTTTCATATACGTTATATCTCTTTATTTTCATTAACACAATCCCTACCTTAGGACATGATAAAGTGGCCTATATATAGTTGTTTCTCAATATGAATACATTACTTCTTAAAAGAATGAATGAATGTATATTGAGCATCTATTGTGAAATAGAGCATAAATGGAGTCACTGATAACTGTAAGGGAGATAATATATGTAAAAATATTTAACAGTAGAGCTTGACACTCCGTACTTGTTTTTACAAAGTTTACTTCTTAATACAAATATTAAAAACATATTCAGTAATGTTTACAAGAATAGGTGCAGTCAGAATCTTGAATTTGATTCCTAACACGCTTTATATTTTCTCCAAAGTATCCTCAGACTAATCAATAAAATCAGGAGACTAGCCATAAGAGCACAGGCAATCTCTTTACTGAGTTGCAGACAATGAAATAAAAAAAATTAAGAATAGTGACTAAGAACAATACTTGTGTATAAACTAAGGACCAAGATAAAATCAACGTAGCTGAGAAGAAAGAATCGTTTATTTGAGGCTTATTAGTATTATAATCCAGAAGACACAAATTTCAAGCAGCCTTGAAAATGGGCTCCGAGGTTTTGCAAGATGGTGGCTATTCTTATAGTTTAAAATTCAATGAGGGGATTGCTAATTATATCTCTTCTGTGACAAAGATCGAACTGTCTTGTAAGAAGGGGACTGGGCACAGTCAAGGTTGATGGTTTCATAAACTGTTAAGAAATAATAATAAACTAGTGAATTTCATTCCCGAAGCTGCAGTTCTGCACCGTTCACAAGGTCAGCACGCAGCAGGTTGGGAATGTGCAGACGCGCCATGTGAGAGTTCACTGGCGAGCTGGCCTTGGTGGCCCACAGCGATAATCCCAGCGCAGAGGGAGGCTAACAGGATGATAGCAAATTTCAGCCCAGCCCAGCCAGGGCAATTTAGCAAGATCCTGTCCCAAAATTAAATAAATAAATAAATAAATAAATAAATAAATAAATAAATAAAGGACTGGGGATGTAATCCAGGGGTAGAGTTCTCTGGGTTCAAGCCCCAGTACTGCCCCTCCCCCACCAAAATGCTCTGATTTGGATGTGCCCGAAATCTGGTTTAACAAGGCTTCCTCATTCCATTTTATGTCCCAGAACGATTGTTGTTCTGCTTTGATTTTCTTTCTGACACACACGAGCCTCTTAATGAACAAAAAGGATAGAATTATTGCCATTAATTGGAATTCAGAATGCAGCAAATACTACTTTGCATTTTAAACAAGGAACATAAATATCCTAATATAAGTCTTATATCTATATCCAATGCCGCATATTTTCTTAGGAGAATGCCCTGACTATATCGTGACTGACGATTTTCTAGAAGAGCTACATGAAAACTAAGTGGAAAGACCATTGTTCTCTTTTGTCCCATTAGTAGTGGTTTCTTGGAAGAATAGAGAGGACAAAGGAGAGTGAGATTGAGTCAGCCCACTTTTCAAGTGGGATATATCACTGAAAGTTTAAGTAGAGTCATTTCCTGATATTTGGTGTTTCTCAGACAGTAAAAATAATATTTGTACATATCCCCCAAATATCTGACTTTTCTACAATACTTGTTAAAATGTAAAGCTAAAATAACAATATTCAGACACCATAGCTTATGCTCAGGTACTAAAATACCAAGCAAGAGACAGAGATTTTCACATCTACTGATTCATTCAGCTAATATTTTTGTGGGCCTTAGATAATGTTAGCTGGTTCCTTCCTCACTGTAAAACTAGAAAGATGGATGAGAAAAACTTGATGACTGGTCTTGACATTTGTAAGAATAAGTTAAGTTTGAAGTTGGTCAGAAGGCTGACAGTTCCTCTTTAAAAATAAATCTCCCTGAATACTAAATGACATTTTATGTACGGGCATATTCAATTTGATTTTTCAATATTGTAGAAATTACCAAGCACATTTTTGGAGTTTTGAGGGCAAAAACATTTCCATTTTTATGCTGAAGTTGGATTCTGAAGCCCCGAGGGTAGTTCCTTTTGAGAAATCTTTCCAGTCAGAAAGATCTTAAAAGCTTCATTAATATCTGCTTTGAAAACACAAAACATCTTTCCCTACCCTTGAAACTCATAGTCTGAAAAAACATGTTGAAATGTGTAGTGACTATGTTTCCTTTTGAAGACTCATTATACGACAGTCCGGGAGGGAGACTTCTTGGCTCCAAAATGAAAGACCCACTGAGAAATTTTTACATAGCATTCCTACTGCCTAGAAGCAAACTCACCAGAATTACTATCAGGGTGATGCCTTGGAGCTTCATTTTTAGCAATTACCCCAGGTAATTATTATGTACAATAAAATTTGGAAACCACTAAATTAATGCTTCTGAATGTAGGCTAATATCCCAATATATAGATTTTCCAAGGGCTCTGCATTTGAGAAAAGTTTTTACTATCTAATAAGGGAAACTCTGAAAACAAAAACAGCAGCCAAGACAGTAGAAACAGATGAGTACATGTACAGTGGTTTGGGAAGAAAACTCAGTACTGCAAGTTTTCTTCTTCCCATTGACAGAGCCCACCTACTACCCAGTGTGTTTTATAGATGCTTCTGCCATTTGGGACAGAAAAGCTTAGGACTGTAACTGAAAGCACAAAACCACCATGACCCTGGCCTCACTCACTCGCTTGCTTGTCATTTTTTAAAAATTCATGGAATTGATACTGGAAACAGGAGGTTATAGTAGATAGCTAATCAATATCTGTTAAAGGAATAAACAGAATAAAAAGTCGATGTCACTCCCCTTGGGCCACCTGATACCAAGAAACATTAACTATGACATCAAATGGCCAAATCATTATTGCTGTCCAAGACCACCCAGAACAAAAAATATATCTGCAAATTCTTTTAAGGGATCAAGGTACCCTTTCCTAACTCCCTTGTGGGCAGATCTGAACTAGACTGCTCTGAAATGCCAGTTAAATTATCCTATTTTCCCAAGTCAAACCTTGAGATTTATTCAATCTTGAGAAAGTATGAAAAATATTTCTGTGTCTAACACCCTGATACTGCATCACCTAGAACATATATTATAGGGCATTTCTACGTTTGGTAATAAAATAACAAATCGATCTACATAGGCTGGTAAATATAATTTCTAGTAGCTAATTCCCTCAATTCAAAGCCATCCTTGTATTTAACACCCTAAAACACATCACAGATTATAAAACATGAGCTGTTAGCCACCTTAGTACATAGGAATGTAGGAAGATAATCTAGAATTTAGTACTTCATAAATATAAATAAAACTACATGAACAAATAAAGATGACACGGATGAACTCTAAGGTAAGATAATAGAGTGAAGCTAGTTCATATGAAATATGTCCCTGAAGGGATCGGGGATTTAGCTCAGTGGTAGAGTACTTGCCTAGCAAGCACAAGGCCCTGAGTTAGATCCCAGCAACCCCGCACAAGAAAAAAAAACCATGTCCCCGAAATTTAATAAGTATAACAGTAACAAAGATGCAATATAGAAAAAGTAAGTGGTAATCAAACAAAGAATGAATTGCTGACATTCTTACCATGATCTGAAAAGTTGCAGCCAAGAGAAATTAGAAGCAGAGGGCTCTCATTGAATCTGATCTCATCAAACCTCTCTCTCACATGAATTAGTACAGTGGACAGACTGTGAGTAGATTTTTAAAGTCCTGGAAGTAGACTGAAAGAAAAAATATTTGGAAAATCTCTCAAAAGAAGACAGTCTTTACTAACCTTAGTATATTGTCAATGACTGGAAAGTCAGCAAGACTTCATTTTGGTTTTCAGAGGTTAGGAGAAAAGCTGGTGTGAGAAGGCACAATAATCATAACCAGCTAATTTCCTCTAGCAACAACTGAGAGTGGGCAAAATATAAAACAAACAAGAAATTAAATAGCAAAAGTGTTTGAAGGTGAGAAAGGCTCGGAAAGGAAAAGCTCATGGCCAACCCCTGGTGAATCCCCTCTCTGAGTTTAAAATATAATAATATAAGGGGTGATGGAAACATATGATGAATGTTTAAATTTAAGAAAAAAACTTATGACAGTAAAAGACACATTGCTAAGGATGAGTGTGTTTGTTCAACACAAGGGGGAGTATTATGAAGGGATTAATGGCAACATGTCTTTTTACTGTAATAATTTTCAAAAACATTTAAGCATTCACCATATTTTTGATCATTCCTTGATCAATGGTTTATGACAGTTTCTGTCAAGTAAAAACATTACAGTATGTCTTCATCCAACTTACTAACTAGATCTGGAACCATGCGACTTGAGGCTCTTCTTCAAAGTCAAAATGCTCCTGAAAGGTAAACATTTTGAGTCAATTCAGGACACAGAGGCAGCCATGACAGTGCAACTAAACACTCAAAAGAAGACTTAGGGAAATGTTTCAGAAAGTGGCAAGAGTGGTGAGATTAGTGTGTTTGAAGCAAGGGGGAGCATTCTGATGGGCTTCTTAGTAATGTTTCTTTTACTGCAATAATTAATTTAATCATTCACTATAGTTTTTATCACAACGCATGCTGTACCCAAACCCCAAAGTTCTTGCACATTTTTCCCTCTACTATCTAGGAGGGGGAGTGAAAGTGGGAAAAGCCAACTTTTGACACTGATTACATTTGTTGGAAGGAAAGATTCTAGGGCTGCATCTTGAATTAGAGGATAAGCTGTGATCATTTTAAGAAGATCCAGAGTGAGAAGAGAACGAAAAAGAATTCATCCCATGATTAGAATTTCACACACACACATAAAAAAAAAAACCTCCTGAATTTAAATAGGATACAATAAAAAGATACAGAATGGCAGTTCTTCGAATAACGAGAATTGATATGGAGAGGGGGAGAAAGAAACAGAGAGCAGGAAGGAGAAAAGGGGATTCAGATAATCAATCTGCACTTGGTAAAAACATTCCCTGATAAAGGATAGAAAAATTTCAACAGAACACGTACTCTTTGAAACAAGATAATTAAGGAAAAATGATAAAACAATGAAATAAGAATAAGACAAAAGAGGGAGAACACAGAGGTAATAAAACAAATCGAGAATCAAAGCAGCATCACTGAACACTAAAATATACCATACACCATGAAAATGATAAAGGAATAAAGCAGGGTTGTGATATTAATATCAGAGAAGATTGAATTCAAGAAGGAATTGTTTTGATAAAGGACACCATTCACTCTGAGGATATGACTTCCATAAATATTCATGCACCCAAAAACAGAATCAAAATACGCAGAACATAAACTACCTAAAATGCAAAGAGAAATCTCAAAAAACAGTAGTACGGGTTGATCATAGCACATTTCTGTCATCTATGACAGACAAGATAGATTTAAAAATAAGCAAGAATAGCTGGGAAAATTCTAAAAGAGAAGCATAAGAGAGCAGAATTAACAGTATTTGGGGCATGCAGAAATTAAAAGAATTTGATAATGAAGAAATAGTTGGATCAATGGAACATAATAGAGTTCAGGATCAAGTTGTTATACATATGTAAATTTAATATGAGAAAGATAGCATTTTACAGCAGCAAAGAAAATATAGATAATCCAATTCGTGACATTGGAGCATGTGACTATTTCCAAAAATATCTAAATTCATCCTTCATTTGTTATATCAAAATAAATACTCAGTAGATCCAAAATATTAATAGTAAGTAGAAAATCTTAAAATTACTACATGAAAACACAAGGGGAAAGTTGGAAGCACTTCCTAGGCAGAATACAAACCTCAGAATCCAAAATGAAACAGACATAAAAATGACTATATATATAAACGTAAACCTTGCTTATTGCAAATACAGAAAATGTCAGAAATAAAGACAAAAGACAGACTGGAAAGTGTTTACAGCATATATGACGGACAAATGACTATGTTCTTTCATTTACAATAGGGTTGTACAAATCATTGACTAAAGCATGAACAATCCCAAAGAAAATCAGACAAAAAACAGTAAAAGGCAATTCTCAGAAAAAGAAATATAAATGGCCATTAAACACACAAAAAGATGTTTGCCTTATTCATGATTAATGACATGCAAATAAAAACAGCAATGGAGATGTCTTTTTTACCCATCGGACTGTCAATAATTCAAAAGCTCACCAAGATAAAGAGTAATAGGAACCTTCACATGCTGTCAGTGGAAATGTAAATCGGTGCCCCTCTGGGAAGGATAATTGGGCAACAGAGGAGTCCACTATCCCATAATCACCATTGCTGCAAAAGGGGCCACTTAAAGCAAATGTACTTAAAAGAGGAGTCAAACTATCATAGTTAAGTTTTAAATGTTTAATTAGAATTTCATTTTTAAAATTTGAAAGTATATTCTGTCTTATATTTTTTAAAAAAAAGCTTTAATGCAAGTCCAAATGCATGGTTTTGAGCACTAAATGAATTAAATTTTGATGGTGGATTTTTTTCAGTATAATTTTTCTGACAAAATGACATGATAATACAATAAGGCATCTTATTACTTCACAGCAGAATCACAAAAAGTATGTTTTACAAAATATTAAAGACCTTCCTGAATTTTCCTGAGCTGCCCTCTAGATTCCTGATATTCTAATTCTTCTCTTTCGTCCTCTCCATTTTGTCACTCTGTGTGAATTCGCTCTTTCTCTCCAAAGTTAACTCTGCCAAATCCTCACCTGTTAACATGGCTTTGTGGGATCCAAGAAAATCTCTATTGCTTTTCATCAACTTCATCAAGTCTTGGGTTTTTACACTACTTAACATTTTACTTTGCAATTGATTTGCACTCTTTCCATTGTAAAGATTGACAAAGACATTTATATAATGGGCAAAGGTGGGCACCTGTATTAAATAGGAAGGGGTATTAAGTGGGAAACAATTTCCTAAGTGACAATTCATTAAAGAATATTGTTTTGCTCTAATGATTTTTGCTTCTCCATAAAATCTTATAACTCTAGAGACTCACATAATGAATATTTGAATAATGAGAGTTTCCTGTTTTGCATCAAAGTTGAAATGTATTTACTTTTTGTACTGTGCCTAGAATGTTCTTTCCCTGTCTTTGTTTTCACCTACTCATCTTTCAGTAGTCAATTCAAGCATGAATTCCTCAGGCCTCCCAGACTAGGTGAAATGCCTTATTACAGGTTCTCAAGACACCTTTGGAGCATATGCCAGAGGAAAAATTCTACATTTCTGTACTTTAATTAATGATTACTTTCCCCACTGGACTGTCTGCTCCACAGAGCAAGGGATTATGTCTGGCAGAGAGGACTCCCTAAATAAATATCTATTTATTTAATGCATGAATAACAGTGAAAAACTGGAAGCTACCTAAATGTCCCTCAATAAGGGAATGATTAACAAAATTATGCTACGTCCATGTAATAGAACACCGTATTAACCCGTCATTAAGAAAAATGTGGCATGTCCTAATACAGAATGACATTTTCCAAAATATATTAGAGTAAAAAAAAAAAAAACCAAGATGCAAAGCAGTTTCGAAGAAACATTCAATATTTTTCTATAGGAAATTGTTGATAGAAGTTATTTCGGGGAAATCGACTAGGGGTTATGGGGAGGGAATTTTTTAGTTTTCAGTTACAGATTTCTATTTGAATTATTTTTGACACTCACATATTATTTTTAATTTAGTAAAAATACTTTTCTTTGATAAAGTGCACAAATGTTGGCCAGCAGCATGAGGTCAAGAAGTCCAAAATCGAGATAAGCAGTCAGCAACAGGAAACCATACCAGAGTTGAAACTGCCTACTCTATTACCTGTCTTGCTTGGTGGTCCCCATTTTGCCAGTAATTAAACCAGAAACCCAAATCATCCACCACTATTCCCTCTTTCACAGCCCTCAGATCTAATCGGTTATTAAATACTGCTTTCCAAAACAGCTTTCCAGCCCATTTGCTCCTTACCATTCCCACTGCCATCACTCTAAATCAGGACTTCATCAAGTCTTCCTTGGACAGTTGAAATACTCTTTTCTTCCCACTTCCAGTTTTCACTTTTATAACCTACCTCCTATGCTGCTGTTAGACTAATTCCCCAGTCCAATTAAACCAAAACAAACAAAGATCAACATCCCCACCTACCCTCATCTTCTCTTCTTCCCCCAGGACCTTTCATAGTTCAGCTACCCTATTCTTTCATTAGCCCTGAAACAGACTGTTAGTTTCTCCCTGTGTATATCACTTCATCTTAGATATTCTGCCCTTCCCTTCCCCCATTTGCCTGCATCTACTCATATTTTATTACATCTTCCCTGATCCCCATCTCTCCAGAATAGATTAGCTTCCTTGGCATTCTATCTTTCTCCTTCAGAGTATTCATCATATTCACATTTACTTTTCCCACATCTATCTGCTCACCTGACCCTAAACTCCCTCAAGAGAAAAACTATACCCAAAGTGCCGAACAGAAAGCTTAGCACGTGGTGGTAGCTCAATAAATTCTTATTAGCCGGCTTGCAGACTAAATGAGTAAACAAATGCAAATTGGGTCATATAACTCTCTTGCTTAAATCTCATCACTGAATCCTTACCATGTGCAAAACAAAGGATATGAATTACTTTGCGATTGGTGTCCTGCTTGCCTCTTCAGGCTCATCTACTCCAATCCAATCCTCTTTTTTTCATGCTCTAACAGCTCTGAAGTATGCTGTATTCCTAGAACAAACCTGGTTGCTTCTCTTTACCTTTTACGTACATGCTGATTCTGCCACATATGTTACCTCTGTCTCCTTTTCCTTTATGTCTGTACGGTGAATACTCATTCATTCATAAAGAGCAGTCAGTAGTCATCTCTTTAGAGAAGTCCTCCCTGACCTCCTAAATAAGTGCATCCCTCCTTCCTTTGTCCTCACTCTGCGCCTTGTATCTTTTCTCTTTTTATTGCGTTTATCATATTTTAAATGTTTTCTGGTAAGAACTCTGTCTTTATTATCTCTTTTCCCAAATGCCTAACAAATAACTAGAACACAGTAAACACTAAACGTCTGAAGTGAATTGAGCATGGATTGTGTGTGAATATAAATTATTATATATAATACCTGCATGCTTATGTATAATGTTTCCTGAACAATAGAAAATATTACCAAGATTTTATATGTAGTAACTCCATTAATTGCCCTGAAAGAATAGCAAATGTATTTTCTTACATCTAATAAACCTTCGTGTTGCTAGTTGAAAGGCTACATAAAACTTTGCCTCCCTGGGACACAGCCAAATCTAAGGCAAACAGACCTTTTTTCTCAGATCTAAGGTTACAAATCTATGTGGCAGGGAAGGCAAAGCAAATAAATGGCCTTTACAGACCATGCAATTTAATAGCAGTGAACAAACCAGCCATTTGGTACCCATGCAAGCATTTCGTGCTATCTTCTCAGGTCACTTGAAGGAACCAGGCCTAGCATATTTAACGATAAGGGAAAAAAGGAGTAGCAGAAATATTTTCCCTCTCCCACCTTCTATACAAGGACTTTCATATTCACAGATGCTGATTTTGACTTAGGAAGACCACTGCCACTTAGTCCTAGAATTTACACTAAGGATCACAGGAGTACTTTCAAGATGGACCGTGCAATGTAGCTAATAAAATAACTCTAAGATTTGGGGTTTCCTAGGGCCACTTCAAGATACACCAAGTCGTTCGCTACTATTAGGGTCAGTCAATGTTCCCTTAGGCTCTTATGGCACATTCAAGTTGTAACCCACTTGGGGTCCCTATCTTCATCCTAGTGACTTTGAAGTTATTTTCCTTATTGCTAGGACCATCATCATCTAGACGTGTCCAGGCATTTCTGGGGTTGACAGGGAAACTTTTTCTTAACAATACCAAAGATCAGAAGCAAACTTAAAAAAAAAAGAAGAAGCAAACTTTACCCATCTTTCCAGGCTATCTTAGTCTGTTTGAGGTTATAACAAAGTATATAAACTGGGTATCTTATAAACAACAGGATTTATTTTTCACACTACAGAGGCTTTGAAATCCACGATCAAGGCAGACTTAGTGTCTAGTGAGGGCCAGCTCTCTGGCTCACAGACAAAGCCTTCTTGCTGTGTCCTCTGATGGCAGAAGGAGCAAGAGATCTCATTGCCACTAATCCCGTTAATGAGATTTCTGACCCATGACCTAATAATCTCTCACGGGCCTCAGCTGGGAAGTTAGGATGTTGACATGTGACTTGGGGTGGAAGAGTAGAAGCATCAGCCCATACCAAGGGTCAATGCTAGATTATATAGCTTCATTTACTCCACTCCTACCTGACCAAACTTCTCTCTATACTCCTATAGTGCTGATAGTCTGTACTCCATGACTGAATGTTCGATGATCCAGCATTCTGTATTATTACCCGACACTTTCATGTAGGTTATTTTTGCTTTCCAACTCAGAATAATAATAAGCTCCTTCAGGGCAGAAACCAAGCCTTCTTATTTGAGCCCAATTCAACAAGTATCGTCTAAGCACTTACTATGCTAATTGTATGTACTAGGACTCTTCCTGTTGTTAACTACAGAAATCCAGTTGAGTAACTGAAGTATAAATTGTGACTTAATTACAAGGTTATAGAAGTGTCTCCTGTGACCCAATGAAAGAAATACACTGTGCCTTGAGGAATGGATTTTTTAAATCATTATTCCTTTCCTTACAAGCCTGTTTCCTCTACTTTGGAGACCAACATGGTAGAAAGCATATCTGCTGGTAATCCCTGAATATACATTACTTATATAGCCATTCAGAGAACAGCAATGTCTTTCTTAAAGTCTCAGTTCAAATTTCTGAAGCATCCCCTCGGGCTTACTCAAACGATCGACCCAAGCCTGTCAAATCTGGCTGAGACCCTGAGTGGGGAGAAAGACATATGGTCAGATCATTTAAATATGGTTCAATGTTTTCAGACAGGTAAATTTATGCTGCCATAGAGCAGAGAGAAGGGACATAGGGGTTAAGAGAGTATTATTGGAGGTGACAGAACCTGAGCTGAAACCAGAAAAAAAAAAAAAAAAGATTTAACCAGGTGTGAAGTGCAGTCTAAGTAAGGAAACCTCATAAATAAGGACATGAACACATGAAACAGAATGACATGTGTGAGGATCTATAAGTAACATAAAATAAGAGTTATAACATGTTTAAAAAGAGGCTATAGATGGAGAGACAGAGCCATGAAAGCCTTTAAATGACATCTGAGGAAGACTGGTTCTGTGTAGAATGTAGTATCATCTGACTTATATTTTAGATAACTCTTGACAGCTGTGTGGAGAATGGATAGGAAGAGAAGGAACATTCCACATCAATCCACCAGGAAGCACACATTTGGACACATTACAAAAAAGGTGATTGATATAAGTCATGACAACCCATTTCTGGCCAACAGTTCCTTAAAAGATCATCATTTATTTGATCGCTACTACTGCCTTCTTCACTTCTCAAGTCCTATACAGGTTTGTTTAAGTTTTCCAGGGACTAAGTCACTAGTTTTAGACTTTAGGTTGTTCTGGAGACTTCTATGGGGCATGATAAAGCCATAACTAGAAATCAGGGATCTAGGACTTGAGACAGAATTCCCAGCCTGGGGCAATGTGAATTCAAATGGAGGCAGTTAGGCTGGGGCTTAAAAGACAGTTTGTCAGGTCACTTGGTGGGAGTTGGTTAAAAAGAAAGCTACATGACTCTTTTTTAGTTTTTATTTTCATTAGTGTATGTTTGCAGTATATACTGATTACATTCATCATCAGGAGTTAGTACATGTATATAATACATATATAACACGCCTTGATTTTTTTTTTTACATTCTCTTCCCCCCGCCCTTCTTTCTTTCCTTCCTTGGTTCCCTTTCTTTTGCAAAAGACCTATATCTCTGTTTCCTATTATTTTTTATTTTGCTCTTTAATTTATCCATATTTTGGGTTTCTCATATAAGAGAAATCATGCAATATTTAAGCTGTGTATCTGATTTATTTCATTTAATATTATGGTCCCAAGGTGCACCCATTTACCTACAAATGACTCAAGTATTCTATTGTGTATAAATACCATATTTTTTTAATCCATTCATCTGTCAATGGACATATAGGTCACTTCCAAGAGTTAACTATTATGAGTTATGCTGCTATCAATATGGGTATGCACGTGTATCACTATAGTATGATGTCTTTAACACTTCTGGGAAGATCCTAGAAGGGGAATAAATAGGTCAAACGAAATTTTTAGTTGTACTTTTCTGATGCATCTCCATATCGATTTTCATAGTGGTTGTACTAGTTTACATTCCCACCAACAATGTAGAAGGATTCCTTTTTCCCTGCAGCCTCACCTCCCAACATTTTATGGGTGCATTCTCAGCCTGAAAACATGATAAGTAAAGGAACTAACTACGAATGACCACATATGATAGGATTCTTTTCATATGAACTATCCAGAATAGGCAAATATGTACAAGTAGAAAGCAGATTCATGATTACCTGTACCGGGGGTGGGGGACAGGGTCTATGAAAGTAAAGAGAGTTCCTCCTAATGGGTACAGGATTTCTTTTGGGGAGGATGAAAATATACTAACGTAGATTATGTTCATGGCTCACAGCACTGTGAGTGCACTAAAAAACATTGAATTATACTCATTAAGTTGATGAATTGTATGTGAATTACATCTCAATAAAACTATTAAAACACACATATTGTTGAATACAGTTCAAGAAGTGATTCTTTGCAGAAGCAAGCGATCCAAATTGTGCAGGCTTCTTGGCAAGAACCTTTCTGCCAGGCCACACATTCCTATTGCTTTCAACTGGACACACACAGAGATTGGTTTCCTGATGGAAAATTCAACTGTATGGTCAATTTATCAAAGATTTGTGAGAGATTTGCAATAACCTCTTCATCACCACTCTCAGTACCTAATAATAAATTAATCATTTGGAATTTGATATTTTCCCAGAATGAAATAAACAAGTCTATATAGTCCATATTTATGTGGGGCTTGACCTCATCTTTTGGCCTTTGGTATTATTGTAACAGACACTGTTTAGTCATGGAATAGATCCTGGATCCTGGTAACAGAGGGAACACCAAGGCAGAAGCTGAGGGATTTCTTCCTATGCAAGGTAAGGGCAGAGGGTCCCAAGGGAGGTTCATAAGGACGTTGCCTCAAAACATCTTATGGAGGAATTCACAAAAAGCTGGTATAAAGGGTAGTTCAACATGAGATTTTATATCACACAGATTTGAGTTCCCAGTTCTGCCACTTATTATCTAGGCAATGCTGAACAAATAGCACATCTGAGCCTGTTTCTTTATCTATAAAATACTGACGAGATTGTTTTATAGGGTCATTGTCTCATGGGTCCATTGCAATGATTACATGAGATAATTCCTGCCAAGTTTTTAGGCTGCTACGTGGTAAAGACTTAATTAATATTTATGGTCATTATTTTGTGCATGTAGAATCTATTTAATGCCATCTTTATTCCTTGAAATATTGATGCAAAATATTACAATGTTTTTATAATCTGATGCAATAATTAATTCAATAAACCTTAGTGCCTGTGGATGGTTACAAAGAATTTAACAGTCTCAGCCCTCAAGAAAAATTTACTAGCGATAAAGGAAACTAAATCTACCCAAAACAATATTAAGTAACCACAAGAGAAAGGAATACATGAAACATTATAAGGCAACTAAGAGACATAAGTATGGTCCAGATAATAAGAGTGTATGTTATACAGTCAAAAAAGAGAAAGTTGTGTTTAAATGGAAACTGTAGAAGCTTCTGCAACAAGATGGTATAACTACAAATACACCTACAAAATATGCAGTATTATTTTAGTTATATTAAATAATTCATAATCAAACTAGACTATCAAAATTGGGCTTCCAACTAGCTATTTAACAAGCAAATAAGGGTCTGAATAAAAGTTTAGGGTTCATCTAGTCTGTTTCACCCATTGGGACTTTCAAACCATGACTGCAAGGAGTAACTAAATTTTCCATTGAGTTGATTATTCGCAAGTTCCACAAGAGTATCTGCTGTGCTTACATGACAATACTATAGACAATCAAATTGAATGAAACTCAATCAACCAGTTGTTTTCTTCTGCATGTCATACAAACAACGAGTGTAACAAGGGTGCCACCAATATCTACTTGCCGAGCTGCTCTAATTGGCCACTTGTGTTGGCACTATATTAAAATGATACTATTGAATCTTTGCTCTTTACTGTCTGAAAATTCAAAGTGGCTTCTGACCCTAAAAGCATTGCCAATATTAACTTTCATTGCATTGGTTTCTCCTCACAAAAATATTCTCATATGTAAATAAATGCAAGATTTGAAAGCAGAGCAAAAACCAAATCACTCACATTTAATTTACACATGGAATAGGAGCTAGTTGTTGTGTGTGACCCATTTTAGGGCCAGCTATGGTCCACAGCTCTCACCATACAAGGCAAAGAAAGTCTATGTTAAATGTAAATATTATATCTGAGCAAGGGAGAACACCAAATCGTGATCACCCACCATTACATTAGTTTGATTTGGTGTATCAAATCATCTATCTCTTTACCCTTGTGCATCCTTCCATTTATTCAGTTAAATATTTAGTACCATATAAACATCATGTAAGGTACCATTGATAAAGCACTCAGGGTGGAAAGTAGAAGGAACTGGCATGGGCACCGCTGCTTGAGGGAGGCAAACACAAGCGGGACACCACAGTAAGGGCAAGAATAACCTCTAGTCATGACGAAGTGAGGTTACTGTGAGATACATAGCCAAAGCTGAACTTATTATTGGTTACCACTCTGCAAGCCAATGCTCCATCCATCTGGCTCAGCTGAACAGGACGCCATTCTGCTACACCACAGTGACAGCAAAGATACAAGACCAGGCACAGAGTAGGGACTCAAAAAACCTTTTTTTTTGTGCTAATTGAAAGTATGCTAATGGCATTGACACGCTTTCCTATAGGTAAATATGTCTGAATTTTGTGGAAAACATGAGAACTTGCACTAGGAGATGTCTTCCAGTGGAAAAATCACAATATAGAGACAGTAAACCAACCAGCATTCTCCAAAACAGCAGTAATAGGAAGTTGTACAAGATGCACAGAGAGGCCTGATAAATAGAAAAATATATGATCAGCCAATTTGAGGGAGAGACATAAATCATGTCTCAAGCCCAAATGTCTTGGTTGTTTTTTTTTTTTTTAATGTAAACTGTGCAAAAAGGGGAACGTAAAACTTCAGTGAATCAAGCCTTAAATGTTACTCCTACAGGGAGTTTCAACAATTTACTGGTAATATACCAAGCTGTATAGCGAACATAAAATATAGAGCTAGCGACAGACATTCTCGTAAGGGAGCCAAATTTATGAACCAACTTCCTCTTTAAAGGTGACTGGACTTCAGCCTTGACCACCTATCTCCCTAACTAGCAAACACCCTGCCCTGGTGTTAATTGTGTTTGCTGTCAAAATAAGGATCCTGCCAAGTTTGTAGCCAGCAATGTACTCTGATATCAGTGTCGTATGGATATCACCCAACTACCACATTTAGAAAAGAAATGTGACTCATTCTTCAACTGCCTCTAATCAATACTTCCAGAATTTATATTCTGTAAACATCCACACTTTGCTTCTAAACAAATAATTTCATCATAAGCTAGTTCTCAGTAAAAACTACAATAAGTTTTCACAATATATTATGGGAGCTCTGGCTATTCAGTTCTAAATAATGGCTCCTTTTGCTGGACAAGTAAATTGAAATTGATTTGTTTCAGCCGCCTCTGCTAGAACACACAATGCCTGCTTACAACAAGCCTATTGACTTCTGCAAACAGTACTCCAGCCTGCTTCCTCAAGGACTGCCGGCAGGATTTTTCAATCATCCCACCTTCTCTCCCCTAACCCCAAGAACAAAACATCCATTTAAACAAGAGCTCTGCACAGTATGTCCAAGAAAAGGGATATAAGAGAGCTTTCTTCCAGATCAACTGAGCAAAGCCCATGGTGAGGAGTGAGCCCGCAGATGAAAGGAAAGAGACACAAAGAGACTGATCAAAGGGGAAATCAGCTGCTCCTTGTAAATCAAAAGGCAAATGGAGGAGAAGAAAGCGAGAGAGAGAGAGAGACAGAGAAAGAGAGAAAATGCAACCCAGAGACCCACTTTTCCTTTCACTTCTGTCCGCCACCCTTATCTTCTTCCCCTTGGGACAATGCCATCGTGGAGACAGTTGAGGACACTGAGCAAAATATCATGAGATAACAGGCATCTCTGAAGGGATGGCCATAATCCTCCAGGGAGAGCATGCAGGCAGCTGGTCGGTGCTTATGAGGACATTGCATACACATCCTACGGCACCCCGAGTGATCTCCGTCACTTGGGAGGGAGAGCCAGTCCCAGGGAACAGGAATCTGATACTTACACTAGTCACACGGGGGTCTGGGATTGGGTCACGGGCAATAGAAGAAGTCTTTTTGTAGGCTGATGCATTTGGGACAGGAAACCGGCGATGGTGACTTTCCCTTATGAACCCTAAGGGATACCTTTGGCTTAGCGCACACGAAAATGTCATCTCCTCTTTCCAATGGAGTATTTCCTTTTTGATCTATGGTTTCTGCCATGCTGTTTGAGGGAGGCAAGACAAGTATTATAAGTCCCATTTTAATATATATGAAGGAAATGAGGCCCAGAAAGAGAGAAAAATTTACCAGAGCTCCAACGGTTTGTAAATAGCAGTCCAAAACTTTTAACTCAGGACTTACATTTTTAAATTTAGGGCCTTCTTCACAATGTTAAGATTTTATTCATTCAATCATTTTCTGGGACATTCACCAAACACACACAAAGTGCTGACTCTGTAAAGTACCAGGCAGTTGGCATTCTAAAGTTGTTCACAGTTGAGAATTTCCCTCCATTACCAGCTCTTGAAGTTACAAAAGGGTTTAGGGGATGTGTGATCAACTGCATATCTTAAACTTGGGGTCTCTAAATGTTCTCCATTAAGGCTTAGCAGGTTCTTTTTTAATCTCAACAGAAACATAGTCATAACATAAATTTATGCTCTTCCCCCAAAAGACTAATGCCTGGCCAGATGCCTCTCAAACAGCACAGGATACCAACATCCCCTAAAGAGAAAACTGCTATGCAGCAGACATTCACATTTAAGACTTTCTAAGGATTGCTGCTTCTCAGGTGTGGGGCTGCTATGGGCTGCTCCATGGACAATTGTGACGCTAACGCAAGTCTATTCTATCTCCACACCCATCAGTGGTGCTTGTCTACCTAGTGCCATCCACATGCATATTGAGGAGCCTTCTCCCAATACTATCTCATCATCCAAAATTTCTCCAACTAAAAAAAAAAAAAAACAACAACAACAACAAAATTTCTCCAACCACAGTTTCCCTGCCCTATATTCCCATTCCCTAGAGGGGTTAGTAAAAGCAATGTCTACCGGCTTATCCTACTTCCCTTTTTGTACGCACTTGTGCCTTAAGAAAGCAATTTGCACAGTGGGCATTGCAGGCCTCATGGCAGATTAACAATTAGAAGGTGCTTAGGGGTGCTGTGTTCAACTCATCACCCAGGAATAGGGGCATATGTCACTTACTTTTTTGAAAAATGAAACGAACACAGGGAATGATTGTCTTGCTGTGGGGATACAACGTTGGTATTGCAAAGGGCAGAGGAATATCTGGCCAATCAGGTTCGAGCCTCAAAAACCCTAAAAAGAACAAAGCCCAAGAGTATTCCTTCCTCTTAAACCCTTTATTCCCATAACATAACAAGCATTGTCTTCAAGTAGCTTCTAGATGAAATCTACGTTTATAGCTGAACTCTAGTCGGTATGGTCTCAAGTTACACATAGCTTGTAAAGAAAGCCCAGTCTAAATTGCTTGCTGCGCTTCTAGCTTCCCCAAAGACCGTCCATGACCTTGTGTTTCTATGGTAGTTACTGTCTCACAAGGCTTATTGGTATCCATTTGTCCCACCCTTTCACAATTTATATACCATTTGGAACTTCACCTTTTAGCCCCTCTGGCAATATTAGAGAGGGTTGGTTCTCCCGCAAGGTCACAGCAGCCATCTCGCTTCACAGTCTGATTTTCAGGGGTTTAACAAGAGCTTCAAAAATGCACTTGTGAATAAACCTTGGCACCACAGCCTCTTAGTCTTTCCAGATGAGGTAATTTTGAAGAGGGGAATCTTCAATCAGTCACCGAATTGTTCTTTCCTGGCCTGATGTCTCATTTTCCAAACTCTCTATCGCTAAGCTGATCCAGGGCCTCTTTCCCTCGCACCTGTTTTCCCACAAGGGATGTTTACCTTTCTCAATGGTTCTCTTTCTTTTGATCCATCCTATGTATTACTGCAAGATTAGCTCATTTGGAAGCACGGCTTTCAGTGTGTTATTGCTCTGGTCAAATTCTTTCATTTACTCTTTATTAACAGAATAAAGCCCAAGCTTCTCATCATTCAAGGCCCTCCATGCAATGCCCTCACTCTCCCTACACAATACAATCTGCACCTACTTTCTCAAATGAGCCTTTTGTCCTGCAGAGATTTGCATTGGTTGCCCTTGTCCTGGCCATATGTCATGCATACTCTATTCTCAGTGCCCTTATTGCAGATTGTCTTTACTACCCCTACCCCACAGCATGGCTCTTCCCTCTTTTCTCTGTCTAGCCAAACCCAACCTTATCTTTCAGTCTTCTCCAGACTCACCGCTCTCTGAAAGCCTTCTACCATTGCCCTAGCCATACCACAGAAGGCGGGCCCCTTCCCAGCCCTACAGAATCAGAGTCTGTATTTTTAATAAGACCCCCAGATGATTCCCATTTGCATTATAGATTCAGAAGCACTGTCAAAAACCACTATGATTTTTGCCTTTAAAAGAAGATACTCATGATTTCCAACTACAACAGACAACAAAACTCTATTTTTTCTTAACTTTCTCTACTTCCCATCCTATGCTATATATTTGTATACCTTCTACCTTACAGAGGTACAAGTATGTGCCTTTCCGATCATCTACACCCACAACTTGTCCTTTCCACAACTTCTATGTCATTTGAGAACACAAATTTCCTAGTTTTGATTTAATCAGGCTTCCCCATCATAGAATCACAACTTTATCTAATCAATTTTGCTGTCAGCTAATTATAGGTACAGTTATCCACATTGACATCCCTCATGTAAATGCAAAACAACTAGCTGATTGAACCTGTAGGCCTCAACTGAGTGACAGGGGTGTTGTCAGCAAGAAGGGTATAACTTCCATTGGAGATAGAGAGACCAAGGTGGGATGTTGGTGGAGAATGGGCTGTGGAAGATTGGCTAAGGTCAGAATGCCTGCTGGCTCTTCCTATGTACCTTACCCTGTGTCTGGACCCTAAAATGTGGTCAGTGCTGGAGAAAGTTAACAAAGTTCCCAACATGGCACCAAAATAAAAGAAATTCAAAGACCTCAGTAGCTTGTTCAGGCTCTCTGGATATCCTCTCAACTCCCCTTGATCTTCTCTTACTTTTCGCCACTTCAATTTCCACCCATTTTTCTGGATTTTATTGCTTTGGGCTAGATGAAAAAGGATTTTCCTGGAGGGGGAAATTGACAGCAACACCTAAATCGAGATGCACAAAAGTCCTGTATTTGAAGTCCATCTTTCTTTACGATTCATCTACTATTCTTTTGTACTCTTTACTTCATAATATTTACTCTGAATATAGTCAAAATTAGTCATTTATGTAAGTTGTGAGGAAGTCAATCTGATTTATGGACTCTGTGTGTGTATGTTTGTGTGTGTGTGCACGCGTGTGCGCATGTGTGTGTGTGTGTGTACCAGAAGCAGATTTTTATTCTTTCATTCAAAATTACCTTAAGCTTTAAAAAGCAAGCATGGTATATAAAGGTCCTTATGCAACTTATTACAAAGAAGGGAACAGACTTATCAGAAATGTTTGTAGAGCTTTAATTTTATTGTTAATTTTCTAAGCAATATTCTAACAGTGCTAGCAAACACCCGATTCTCACCAAATCAGACTATTCTATGCAGCTAAACCATTCTCCCTTTTTTGAACTCATTTGCGACCCTCTTGTCACAAGTCACAAGAAAATTTCCAGCTCATTTCACACTGCGACAACCACAAAGTCTAGTTCAAAGAATTTTAAGTAATGTTATGTTCGTGAAGTATTTGGGGGCACTAATAACATCAAAACTACATGATGCACTAAATACATAAACTTCCTGGCCTTACCCTAAAGGGAATGAATCACAGTCTCCCTGGACTCTCCAGGTAGTTTTGAAAATCACAGTCCTCTTGGACTACCTGATTCTTCACCAGTGACTGCTAACCTGGCTGCCGCTGCAGTCGCATTCTAGCATATGATCCCTAGTAGACACCAAGGGCATTTCCTGTCTTCTTTGCACAGCTGTGCTAGGCATCTCTGGTGACACAAAAGTTGAATACTTAGAAAAAGGTTTTCCTCTGAGACCTTTTATCTTCTCTGATTATCACATCCAGCAGCACATTCAGCAGCCAGCAAAAGACTTGTCCTCTCCCAAGCGAGAGACCTGGCAGCAGGCTGAGACCTTCAGATTAAGCATCCTACGTGACTAGACTGAAACCCCCGAAGGTAGAGGTCCTGACTAGTGATAGGGCCGAGGGATTGCTCAAAGTGGTTAGCACGTAAAAAAATAGGCCATGGTTTCAAGGTGGAAGAGAACAGACATCATGGCTGTTACTCCACATCTGATGCTCCAAAATGCTTCCTTTAAATCCCTCCAGGCAGAAATACTGGATTCTAGAGAGGCTGTCAAAGGCAAAGTTGTAAGGTAGGTAAGTGAGCTTTGTCTCTGAAACCAGAGGCTTCCTTACAACCTGGCAACACCTGATGCCTCCAGCAGCTGCTGCATGTGTTGTCCAAGCCCAGATTTGCTTCTGACTTCTCCCTTCTTCCTCCTTTGGCCTCTGTCTCCCAGCTCTGGGCTACCTTCCCTTGAGGCTGTGTTCTCTCTAAGTAGAATGTGGTAGGTGCTAGAATGTATAAGTAAATGCCCTTTTATGTTGTAGGAAAAGTTGATAGAGGGGCAACCTGAATTAATCATTCACTGTGGCCCCCAGCACTTAGCGAACCCAGGCTCCAGACAGCCCCTAACACTGACTGTAGACTACACTTTAACCGTGGCCACCATGTTACAGCCATTCATGGTTGGAAACTAAAAAGATGGAAGGAATAAAAGAATGAAAGAAGGAGGGAAGGAAAGAAGGAAGGAAAAGAAGGAGAGAGAGTAAGGGGAGGGGAGAGAGGGGGAAGAGAGAGAGGGAGAGAAAGAAAGATCGACTCAGAAAAACCCCGTGCCCCACCAATAAAGAAACAATTCAAAGTACAATATCCTATCTAATTGACTATAAATCAACAATGCTACCTGGCTGTAGGAAAGATATCAAGCTGCTAACAGTAATTTCTAATTTACCAGTAAAAAGATGGAGGATGGAGAGTAGAGAGGACAAATAAAATTAAAAGAGCCTAATCCACCCAGACCTCAAAGGTCAACAGCACCAAGATGTACTTTTTATTGTGCTTGTTGACATAATCTTGACTCTGCTTGTATTGGAAAAAGAGGAACTGAGCTGTGTTTCCAGAATATTCATAAAAGTAAATATTTGTAAGCAGAACACAATAAATGTCTAAAAGCAATATCCTTAGAAATACCCACATGAGAAACATTCCACATCATTTTCCATTTGTTGTGGTTTTGAGTGTAAATAATAATTCTTAAAATAAATTTCAGTCTCCTAAAGACATCATATCTGAAATACAGAAAAGAATACCCAAACGACCTCAGGGTAGTTATTTCTCAAACAACTAAATTCTGGATGCTATTAATTGTTTAAGATTCATTCGTGTGCTGTTTTCTAAAGATCTCTGAATCCGGCCATTTTCCAACTCTTCCCCAGATGCTGAGCACTCTAAAGATCTCTGAATCCAGCCATTTTCCAACTCTTCCCCAGATGCTGAGCACTCCTCCCAGTTGACTCTCCCTATCACCCAGTGTACTACTCGGAAGCACATTCCCCAGCCCTGTCCACCAGGGAAACTCACGATCAGCAAAACTCACCTGAGATAATGAGACCACATCATGCTCTGGGGATGAGAGAAACAACTGTAGCACTACTCAGCATAATTAAAAGGCAAGAAAAGTCTGTTCTTGCTGGCCTCCATGTCCTCCTCTCCCTCCTGTCTGCCCCATCTCATCCCCTGGGACAGCAATACAAGGCCTTCCCAACATCCACCTCTACCTACTGGACCACGGCATAAGGGCTTCTGAGTATCACCATGAATATGAGCAAGAAAAGAGGAGGCTTGTATTCTGCTCTGGATTCCAGCTACATAACCTTGGGGAAGTCACTTCTTCCTTAGTCTCAGTATACAGACACTTGGTATAATAAATTTACCTTTTAAATAAAATGAAAGAGAGCAGATCAAGGGAATTGAAATTTATAAAGCTCTTGCCATGTGCTGGATACTTACAAAGATATTTACATCAATGATTCCCTTAATCAGCCCAAGCAGTTATTACAATGCTGACTGTACAGGTGAGGTATATTGGGTTCAGAGAGTCAGTGCAAGGACTTCTTGGCCAGGTCTGTGTGTGACCGCATTGCTTCCAGGAGCATGGCACAGGTAATCCCTAGGGCCCCTTCCAGCTTTAACATCTTCATACAGCTCTGCACGCATTTGTGAAAAGAACAAAGCTGGGCAGCATACATGAGAGATATTGAGTAATGTGCATTTGGTGCCTGAGTGTAACTGTGAGTTAAACAAAAATAAGAAGCTAGAATTGGTCTTGAAAAGATAAAGAAATGTGTAGGCTAAATTTAAAAATATGTGAGACATGCCTACCTCTACCTGATTAGAGAAAAGGAAATAGTGTGTGGAAGCCACGATTGTGTAAGTCACTGCCCCTTACCACCTTCAACAGAAGAAAGATGTGTGTCTCCAAGTGACTACACAAATCAGAAAGTGAGTCCTATATTTTCCGACAAACCAAAGCAAGATTATCGCACTTCTCTTATTGTATTTACCTGACATTAGATGAAATTATGTCCATTCCATCCTTTCTTCTCTGAGTCTTCTGGGCTATAACATGGACTTTCATTGGAGGGGCTAATAGGGTAACAGCAGTGGCCTGATTTTACTAGTGACAGCAGGAATAGAGAGCAACTTTGCAATCAGTATAACCGAATGTCAGAGGTTAGAAAGTGGCAGGTAACTGACTTGTGCCAATGGAAAAGTGAAGTCCCAGAGATGGTGAATACCCCATCTTGGGGATCTCTAGTGAAATGATTGCTAAGTCATCACTTATCCAATGTTTAAACACATAATTCGGGTCTGCATCATTTCCCCCCAGAACTACTATAATGACCTTCTAATCGATCTCCCTTCCTGTCTCTGCTTCCTTCCGATGTGCCCCCTACACTCCTGCCAGAGGGTTCTAGTTCAAAGACAAACATCTCATAACACTCCCTTCATTAAAGTAGCTCCCCGCCATCCCGAGCATAAAGACCTGGCACCCTCAAAGGATACACTTCATGTGCCAGCCTCACCAACATCTTCAGACTCATCTCTCCACATACACTAAACTCCTTGGCATGCCTGGAGCACACTAGGACGTGCCCTTGTTGATGCTTCTCCCTTCATTTTAAATGCTGTCTTCCACAACTACCCAAAGGCAGATTATGTTTATTTTCTCTTCAAAGCCCACACTAGGACTTGATTCTACTGCAATACCTATAGCGCTTACTTGTGTACATGTTTGTTCCCTTACTAAATGTTGCACCCTTCGAGGACAGGGACTATGCGCAGACCTTGGAAAACACTCCATTGAATTAATGCATAGATGAGTGATTAAATTAAGGCATTGGGGCAATACTAGCAAAAATAAGATATAACACTTTCCATACTTAAAGTGCATCAGAGTTTACAAAGTGCTTTAAAACCTTGTATCTTACTTGTTCCTGGTAAAATTGTAAGGCAGAAGAGGCAAACGGTTGGCATTACCCCAGTTAGGACTACAACTCAACTTGTCTACTTGTTCAAAAATCATTTCTTTAGAAGCTAAGCAAATGCTGTGAAAAAGAAAATTGTTCATAGGATTTTTTTTCCCTCTCTCTCTCTTACGACCTTTTTCCTACCAAATTGACTTTCTCTATGCATTCGGTTAGCAGCGACCTCCGTCCACCATGCCATTTTGTGTTTAGACTCTGACATTCAGCACAAAGTCAGGTCAGTGCTCCCTGGCCTTGTCAACAGTCCCAGAGCAAAGCAGCTCAGGGCTCGGGAGGAACCTCGAATGTTAAAAAGACTGTTGCAAGCCTCATCGGAAAATCAAATACATAACTCTGAAAATATCCCCCATGATCTATGCATGTAGCCATGGTGTCTGACAAATTCAATTAAATCTGTCATACATCATTCTCCGCAGTGTTATTGAGAGAGACATAGTAGTATTGAATTTTAATTATTCAGCTTCTATTGATCCCACAATAATCTGGTGAGAATCATTTGCAAACTGACAGCCTCCTCAGGAGACAGCCACTATTATCTAATTATAAATCTCACAGTGTCATTTGATAAAAGGTTCGGATTTGTCTTCCCCACAAAAAAGCACCAATTTTGCCAACACATTGCCATATACAAACCAAAACAATGTACACAAGCCTTACTTTAAACCTAGCTGTAAATGAAGCCTGGTCTGTGGCATTATTGCCTCACCCCATCTCATCCCACCCTGATTCCTCAGTGTCCTCACACTGAGTGCTTGGGCACTGTCCTCGAAACCCTCCCCAGAGTTTATGGTCTAGGATTTCTCTATCGAGTCCCCTCATCCCCTACCAGCAAAACAACTGGCTCGATGCTCATCCAAAAGGTCCCTGTGATCCAGGCAAAGGCTTCTTTGTTGGTAATGATCAATAGTCACGATAGCTGCATTCTCACAGGTGTCTTCGAAGCTTCAACATAGAAGAAATGGTAGGAATTTCAAGTCCCCGGTAGAAAGACCTCAAGATGCAATTCAGTCTGTACCAGCAGGTTTCAAATTGACAGAGTAAATTAGCCATGGTAGTCACCCTACTTCTTGACTCCATTCTCTCCTCCCTCATTCTCTACCAAAGATAAGAAGTGTGTGTGTGTGTGTGTGTGTGTGTGTGTGTGTGTGTGTGATTTTGTGTATGTGTGTGTAAATACATAGCTGGGGTCAAAACCAAGAAGAGATATTATTAGGAGACTAAAATCTGAGGAATCTTTGAAAAACTGACACTAATAAATGAAACTAAAGAAGAAAACAGCAGCCCAAGGCATGTACAGATTTGTTACCAGGAGCTTTTTTCACAAAAGGTAGCAGGTCCACAAAGGGTACTCCACACTTGAAGGCCATGAAATCTGAGAGGAAGCATGGCTCAGGGAAACCAACAGGTTATTAAAAAGTCACTGAAATGATTGTAGCAACCAAGCTCTGTGCATTTCCTCACCCTTTGCCCACTGTGAGTCAGGCAATAGCAATGAGGATGTTTGCCTTCAGGTGGGTACAGTGCTTGGGTCACTGTAGGGCTAGTATCCCTGGAGGCTGGCAGCTTCTGGGAGGCAAGAGGAGTAGCCATGCCCTGAAAATTTCCTGCCCAACAATATATTAAAGACATCTCCACCTGTCTTCTGCTCTCACCGAAAACAGAGTACAAAACTAAATAGTCTCCCCCTGGGGAATTGCATAAACAGCAAAAATTCCATCAGAGAGTTTCATGTACAAAGGTAATTTCAAAATCAAGAATGACAAAAGATTTGAAAGGCAACACACGTGAAAAAAAGAAGAACAGTAAAGATTTTACCAGGCAGAGATAAACAAAAAATATACAGCAGACAGAAGGTAATATAGCAACAAAGACATAGGAGCAAGAAACAATAGGGTATGCTTCAAACACAGCCTAAGATGTAGGAGAGATATAAGGCTGGAGGTTAGCCAGGGCCATGCTGTACAGGGTTTCAGAAGCCAAGTGAAGCCATTTGGATTTTATTCTGTAAGCAATAAGAATGGAGACAGTGATGGTTTATATGGAGGAGAGTGAGGTGATGACAGCTATGCTTTAGAAAGATAAGTCTGATGGAAGTGTGGAGTGCAGCTATAACTGGAAAGAGAAGAGCCACTTAGTGGGCTTCTGCTACAAACTATAGTGGAAAGACTAAGGTCTAATTGAGGGCAGTAACTGTAGGAAATAAAGGAAGAGGAAAGAGGTGGGCGATCTTAAGACATCTGTAATTGCTTAGGTTTAAGGCTTCAAGATTAGTAGACAATGGAGGCACAAGTGATGGTAACTTGCAGGTCCTGTACCATTCCATGATTTAGGAACAGCAAAAGAAAAGCATTTGGTTTTCGTTTTGTCATTGTTATTTTTGTTTGGAGGTAAAGAGTTCATTTTAAGAGAGTTTGAATTTGAAAGATGCCTGCAGGATATACAAGTAAAAATATCCTAGAAGCAGTTGGAAGCTCAAATCCCAACTTTAGGAAAGAGGCCAAAACTAAAAGATATAGATTTGAGCAGTCTTTTGCCAAAGTGGATTAGATCACCCCCTACAGTGAAGAAACAGAAAAAATAATGAAGTGACTGATACAAAGACTCCAAATGGGCAACAGTAATCTTAGGAAGTGACCTGAGCATGCTCATTTTCAAAAGAGCATTATGTGAAAAAATAATAATTTTTTTTTGTTTTTGCTCTCTTTCTGCTAATCAGAACTGAATATGTTGGCCAATGATCATGGGAGTAATTCACTAGGAACAAATGGGTGTAAGAAAGAATATGTTCTCTCAACAAGTGAAGTCATTTTGGCTAAGTAGTATTAATGAAAATAATATTTTACTCTTCAGTTACAGAAACTCAAGTACAAATTTAAGTGACTCCTCAAGTTTACAGTTATCCAAAGTCAAAACAAGACTAAAATCCAGTTCTTCTGCATTTTGGCTCAGTGATTCATCTTCTCTCCCCACTTTTACTGGACTAACCCCAGCCAAGTGTGTGGCTTTCAGAGGTGGCGAGGTCTAAAAGTGCTGGCATCAAGTACAGGAATCTTTTTAAGCTTTGCCCTGCTGCCTATGTTCAGCACAGATCAGAGGTCTGAGTGCTTTCCCCAACTACCAGTGAAAGATAGCCTCTTTAATAAGTGGTGCTGGGATAACTGGATATCCACACACAGAAAATTAAGTCTAAAGCTATATATCTCTCCATATAAAATAAAAAAGGATCAAAGATCTAAATGTTTAAACAGAAACAATCTGCTAGAAGATAAAACTAGTACAACACTTGAAGACACAGACATAGGCAAAAACTTCCTGAATAGAATGTCAATGGCACAAGAAATAATTCTGAGAATCAACAAATGGGATCGTATCAAATTAAAAAGTTTCTGTACAACAAAGGAAATAACCAGCAGAGTAAAGAGACAACCTACAGAATGGGAAAAAATTTTGTCAGATACTCCTTGGACAGAGGACCAACATCTAGACTATATAAAGAACTCAAAAAAAAAAGACTCCCCAAATTAAAAGATCCAATCAAAAATGGGCAACCAAAATGAAAAGACATTTCTCAGAAGACAAAGTACAAATGTCCAATAAATACATTAAAAATGTTCAACATTTCTGGCCATTGTAGAAATGCAAATTAATGCTACATTGAAATACCATCTTACCCCAGAAAGAAAGACTATCATCAAAAAAAAAATCTAATAATAACAAATACTGACAAGGATGTGGGGAAAAGGAAGCCGTTACACATTGTTAGTGGGAATATAAACTAGTACTGTACAACCACCATGAAAATCAGTGTGGAGATTCCTCAAAATAATTAAAAATAGAAATTCCATTTGACCCAGCTGTCTCCTTTTTGGTATCTTTCCAAAAGGGTTAAAATCATAATATTACAGGGATACAGGTATACCCATGGTTAAAGCAGCACAGTTTCTAATAGCTAGATTTTGAAAACAGCCTATATGTTCAGTGACAGATGAATAAATCAATAAAATATGGTATTTATACACAATGGAGTACTACTTTGCCATAAAGAAAGATAAACTTGAGGCATTCATAAGTAAATGGATGCAACTTGAGAGCATAATGTTCCATGAAATAAGTCAGACTCACAATTTTAAATATTGCATGATTTCTCTCATATGAGACATTATACATGTCTACATATATATTTAGCTATCATATATATATTCCTATTTAATCTATCATATATATGATAGGGAGAAGTTCAAATAATTTCCCAAATTCTTACACCATTGTTTGAAACATATCTTAATATATATGCTAATTTGTTCCATTTTTACTGCTAATTTCTTTTAGTTCAGTGAAAAGAAAATTTTAAGCTATTATCTGCTTGTTTCTTTGTAAGAGAGATTCTTTTTTATCTATGTCTTGCACTCTGATTAACTACTTTGAAGATAATGATATACAGTTCATTAACTATTGTTATTCTCTTATTATTTTGTTATGAAATTTTATTTTTTCATAAAATGAAACAATAAATTTAAAAAATATCACCTATGAAGAAAGTAAACCCATTAGAATTATACTGAACTTCTCAGTACAATCCTTTTCTTTTTTTGTCTTTTTTTTTTTTTGTACAATCCTTAAAATGTTCTCATTGGCTTGAACCACCAGTGGTACTTGCATGCCTGTCCCATCAGGCAACTTGAACCATCCACTGGGACTGTCCCATGCTGCCCAATGGGACAGTCATATATGAACCACCAGTGGTTCAAGCAGGTGGGAGTGTAACTTGTTCAAATCAGAGCTGTCCAGCAGTAAGACACAGATTACAGCCTATCGTGAACATGTTAAAGGCCAGAAAATCTTGAAGTGTTTTAAACCATAAAAGAAAAAACCTTCCAACTCAGACTGATATATACTGAAAAGCTACCTTTCAAATTTGATGAAAAAATAAGGTATTTCCATGACAAAAAGCACTTTAAATTGATAACCACCAATCCAGAACTCCAAATAACTCACAAACATATCCTAAAAAGAGACAATATAGCCAAAAATGTCAAAAGGCCCAGCAGAATGAATACACTAGGCAGGGTGAGCAGCTAAGCAGAAGGGAAATAAAAAGGAAATCAGCAACAGGAAAACTATACAATGACAATAATAAGTCAGTACATTTCAGTACTAATTCTCAATGTGAATGCTCTCAATTCCCCTATCAAAAGACACAGATTAGCAGAATAAATCAAGAAATAAAATGCAACGATCTAAAAAATACATTTAATCCAAAAACAAATTCACAGACTAAAAATCAAAGAATGGAAAACTATATTCCACACATCAGAAACCCAAAAGCAAGCAGGAGTACCTATCCAATTTTCCAAAAGCAGCCTTCAAGCCAAAACTAATCAGAAGATGCAAAGAAGGTCACTAAATATTGGTTAAGGGAACAATTCAACAGGAAATATAACAATTATAAAAATATATGCACTGAACACTAGTGCACCCCACTTCATAAAACAAACATTACTGGACATAAATGCACTGATGAACATCAACATGATTATACTGGGGGACCTAAATGCTGCATTGTCACAAATAAAAAGATCAACTAGACAAAATATTGACAAAGAAATATCAGAGTTGAACCATACCTTTGAGCAAATATACTTATTATATATCTACAAAATTTTCCACCCAACAACGGAATACACTTACTTCTCAGCAGCACGTGGAACTTTCTCCAAAATAGACAATATATTAGCATATAAAGCATGCTTAAGTAAATACAAAATAATGCCATGAATTTTATCAGGTCACAGTGCAAAGAACCTAGAAATCCTAGAACCTAGAAGATCTTCAGGGAAGACTTAATGCCAGTACTCCTCAAAATCTTTAATAAAATTAAAGGGAAAGGATTACTCCCAAATTCTTTACTAAAAGCTAGCATTACTCTAATAGTAAAACCAGAAAAGGATCCAACAAAAAATGGGAACTGCGGGCCAATTTCTTTAATGAACATAGATGCAAAAATTCTCAAAAAGATACTGGCAAACACAATGCTGCATATCATCAAAAAGAGCGTGAAACCAAATGTGCTTCATCCTAGAGATGCAGAAATGGTTCGACGTACTCAAATGATAAATGTAATACATTGAATAAAAACAAGCAAGCATAAACACTACAGGACATTCAATAGACACAGAAGAAGCCTTTGACAAAATCTAATATCCATTCATGAAAAAAATCAGTGAAGAAAATAGGTATAGCAAGTCGCTACATCCGATAAAAGCCATTTATGACAAACCATTGGTCAACATCATATTCAACGGGGAAAAGCTTAAAGCTTGCTCTCTAAAATCAGGAACAAGACAAGGCTGTCCACTATCACTGCTACTGTTCAACATAGTCCTCAAAATACTAGCTAGATCAGTTGGCGAGAAAAAGAAATAAAAAGGGATATGTATAGCAAAGAAAGAAATCAAACTATTATTACAGTAATACCTTGGTTCATGAACGCTTCTGTTAGCAAACAATTCAGGTTGCAAACAGAAGCACTCAGCAAAATTTTGCTTCCATTCACATACTCCACATTGGCTGACAAACATGACCATGGCCGTCTTCCCTAGAATCATGGAATGAATTAAATCCATGAACCAAGGTACCACTGGATTTGCAGATGACATAATCCCTTACACAGAAGAAGCAAAAAAATCCTACCAAAAGACTCCTATAATTAATGAACAAATTTAGTACACACAAAAATCAATAGTATTCCAGCTGGGCATGGTGGTGCTTGCCTATAATCCCAGCACTTGGGAGGCTAAGGCAGGAAGATCGCTGCGAGTTCAAGGCCAGCCTGGGCTACATAGTGAGGTGAAGGCCAGTCTGAACTACATAGTGATACCCTGTCTCAAAAACACACATGCGCAGGCACACACGCAGACACACACACACCCACAAAGTGGGGGTGGGGAGTTAGCTCAGTGGTAGAGTTCTTGCCTAGCAAGCACAAGGCTGTGGGTTTGATCCCCAGCACCCACCAAAAAAATCAATACGATTTTTCTACATCAATTATGAAGTCATGAGTGTGGAAGCCATGTTTGAATATATGTAAAAGTAAATATTACTAGGACTTCCACTTCTAGCTAAAGTGGGATAACAACTAAATTGCCTAAAATAACTAACAAAAAGAACAAAATACAGTATTCCTCCATACCTGTGAGTTCCATATCCAAAGACTCACATGACTGTGGATAGAAAATATTCAAATTTTTTTTTCTGTTCTGAACATGCACAGACCTTTTCTCTTGTCACTGTTCCCTAAACAATATAGCATAACAAATATTTATATAGCATTCACATTGTTTCAGGTATTACAATTAATACCTGAATGATTGTTATTACCTGGTACAGTTCATATCGGGATGATTTAGAATATATGAAGAGATAAACTATATGCAAATCATTTTATATAAGGAATTTTGGTGTCTGCTATGATTTGTGTCTAGATGTCCTCCCTCCCCAAAGTTGCATGTGGTCATGGGTGGGGCTTTTTCAGAGATGGCTGAATCTAGAGTGTGTGATGCTGGCATTAAAAATGCATGATTACTAAATTGGTCCACCGGTTCGGCACCACCCTAATCTTGGCAGCCTGGATAAGATATAAGGGACAGAAAGAAGCTGCTAAGTTCCCTTGTTTGCCATGCTGCCTTCTACATACTGTGAACTGTTTCTCCTCTGTGATGCCTTCTGCCATGCCACCCTGCCTTGGAGCCAGCTGATTATGGACTGAAACCTCTACAATTCCCCCTTTAACTTTGGATGTCAGATATTTCGCCTCAGCAATGAGAAAACTAATTAATACAGTATTCAAGGAGGTCCTCTGTAGATACTGAAGGAAGAACATACATAAAACAATAGTTTTCAGACACTGTACATCAAGCAACAGATAAAAATATCTATTGAGAGATAGGAAAAATAATATGATCATCAAATCATCAGACATAGTTGGGAACTATAACATCTCCCCCTCAGTAACTGACAGAACTATTAGACTGAATATCAGCAGAGAGAGAGAGAATATTCATCATGGCCAATTAGAGATGGAGGTATGCATGGGAAGCTTGAGGAGAGCTACTGGTTAGTGTAGATAGAGATTCTGAAATGGGGGAGACAAACATACCCAGATACAGAGATTCAACCCGAAGGAGGAATCCACAGATCTAATCCAATTCCAGGGTGGTTGAGAAAAGGAAGCAGGGTGGCTGCTGGCCCGCAGTATCCCTTACATCCTTTATTCAGCTAACATACCATTTTAAGAGTGGTTCTACATTTCTGAGGGAATGAGCCAATGTTGCAGAGACCAGACTCCTGCAATAGGCTCCCTAAATACTCTCCCTCCCACCTGGAAGTTGGAATCCAGATTGGGTAATACCTATAGATAGGGCCTCCAGGAACCATGGACAGGAGCCAATAAAACATGGGCTAGAAGAGTGCCAGCAGCAGTAAAACAAGCACCTTCCCCATCATCCTCGCAGATAGCAGGGAGCTCTGTGTTTCTGTGGCATCCTTCCCACTGCCCATCATTTGGCATCAGCAAGGGAAGCCCCCTGCCCCCAGCAGAGAGCAGCTGAACACAATAAATGTATAATTGGAGCTCTTGAAGTTCATATAATACATAGAGATTTTCCTTACATCACAGTAACCAGGCTTGATCCTATTAAATTTAAAAAGGGAAAGAGGTGGATAAACACCAAAAAGAAACCAAAATCAAGATGACAAAACCAGAAAACAGACATTAATACCCATAGTAGCAACATAATCACTCCATTCTAATCAGTCCCCAATCCTCAACACACACACACACACACACACACACACACACACACACACACACACTCACAAATAGAAATATAAGAAAACGAGACAACAAAATGCCTCAAAAAACTAACTCCCAAAATTGATTCAATGGGCATTGGTGAGAAGGAATTAAAAAACCAAATGTTTAATTGTATGAAATTATAATGAAACATGGTGAGCTCAAAGAAGATATAACTAAACACAGTAGATTTAATAAACAAATTGATTGGTAGATTAAAGAAGATACAAATAACAGGGTTAATCAAAATGATACAAAATATGAGTGACTGAATTAGCAAAGAATTAGAGTCCATAAAAAGGTACACCACTAAAGAAGATCAAGGAGATGAAGCACTCTATTGGCAGGGTGGGCAACAGAAAAGATCAATGTATGTAGATAGCATCAGAACTATTAGATAGGGTTGATGCATGTGGCTGTACATTCAGAAATAACTTAAAAACAACCAGAAAGCAAAGATAACTGATCCAGCAGCTACTAAGTGATGCAAAGAAGACTAGCCTAAGACTAATTACAGTTTAGCAAAAAGTCCGAAGACAGCGTGAATAGCATAAAAGTGTTTACATAAATAGCAAGGAAGCTTTCAAAGTATGGAGAAAGAATTAAACGTACAAGTAAGTGGGGCATATAGAACTCCAAGTAGCCATGACCAGAAAAGAATTTCTCTATAACATCAAAATCGAAATCCCAGAAGTCCAACACAAGGACAGAATCTTAAAAGCTGTTAAAGAAAAGCAACAAATCACTTATAAAGCAGACATCTCAACACAAAGTTTAAAGGCCAGAAGAGCTTGGAGTTAAATGCTTCAAGCCATAAAAGCAAATATCTTTCTACTCTAATATATTCTGCAAAACTATCTTTAAAAATTGATAGAGAAATAAGAACATTCCTGGCAAAGAGTATCTTAAGAACCTCATGACCATTAAACCAGCACTCTGAAAATTTCTCATAAGTATTGTAGCCAGAGAAAATGAAGCCAATGACACCAAAAGACTAATGAAATAAATATATCAAGGAAGGTGAGCAGCAAAGCACATGCGAAAAACAAAGGAATCAGCAAGAGAAAAATAATGCAATGACAGGAATAAGTCAATACCTTTCAGTAATAGTAACTCTCAATGTAAATGGTCTCAACTCCTGAATCAAGGAGCACAGATTGGTAGATTGGATTGAAAAAGAAAAACTAACAGTATACTGCATGTAACAAAAATATTTAATCCAAAAAATTCATAGACTAAATATCAAAGAATGAAAAACAATACTCCCCAGAAAGGGAGCCCAAAAGCAAGCAGAAGTTAACTACTTCTTACCAGATGACTCAGAGTTCAAACCAAAACTGATCAGAAGAGGAAAAGAAGATCACTACATACTGGTTAAAGGAACAATTGAATAGGACAAGATAACAATTGTAAATATATATTCACTGAACACCTTCAAACCCAACTTCATAAAACAAAGACTACTATAAATAAAAAATGATGTAAACATCAACACAATTATACTGGACCTCAAAATCTCACTGTCACGAATAGATCAACTAGACAAAACAAATCAAGAAAGAAATATCATACCTAAATGACACTTTCAAATAAATGAACTTAATAGACATCTACAGAGTGTCCCCACCCTACAAAATCATAATGCACATTCTTCTCAGCAGCACATGGAACTTTCCCCAAAATAAACCACATACTAGATCAAAAAGATTGGTAAATAAACACAAAAAAATATAAAGTTAGGCCCCACATATTATCAGACCATAGTGCAATGAAAAGAACCCCAATTTCATAAGAATTGTCATCAAGCACCAATAAATGTAATTATATCAAAATAAAAAGTTTTGGCCTAAGAAAGAGAACAACCAACAGATTGAAGAGACAAAGTACAGAATGAAAAATGTTTTTCCAGATACTCCTCAGACAGAGGACTAATATTTAGAATACGTAAAGAAGTAAAAACTTAAACCTCAAAAAATAAAGGACCCAGTCAACAACAGATAATTGAAATAATTAAACAATTTTCAGAAGAAATACAAATCACCAATAAATGCTTAAATACATCACTGACCATACAAAAAATACAAATTAAAACACCATCGAGAATCCATCTTAATCTAGAAAGAGTTGCTGTTATCAAGAAATCAAATAATAAAAGTATTGGCAAGGATTGGGGGAAAATAAACTTTTCTGTATTGTTGGCAAGAATGTAAACTAAGTACAACGACTATAGAAATCATTATGGGAATACCTAAAAACACTAAAGTAGTAATTCCATTTGACCAGGTATTACTCTTCTGTATATCTTCCTGAAAGAATAAAAATCATGTTATAGTGATATATGCATACCTATGTTTACAGCAGCACAGCTCAATAGCTAATTCTTGGAAATAGTCTATATGTCCATTGACAGAGGAATCCATAAAGAAAATATGGTGTACATACGCAATAGAGTACTACCCAGCCATAAAGAAGATAAATTTGAGTCATGTATAGAAAATTGTATACACCCTGAGACCATAATACTAAGTGAAATAAATCAGATACATAAGTACAAATGTCACATGATTGCTCTTATATGTGAAATTCAAAGTGTAAGTAATTTAAAGAGCAAAATAAAAGATAGATAATACGAAATAGGAAGATCAATCTCTTGCAAATGTGAAAAAAAACTAGAGATGCATTGAGGTGGGAGAGAAGAGAGGGCCAGGGAATTAAAAACAATTAAGATGTGTTATACACATGTACCACCTCACATGATGAACGTAGTCTATATGTACAGTAAACATGTACTAATAAACAATTTTAAAAAGTAGATCAGCAAAGATAAGAACAAAAAAATACAATCAACATAGATTAAAACTCCATGTAATGAAAAATAAGTATATATTACTTTCAAGAACACATAGAATATTTACCATGCTAGACAATATTCCAGGCCATAACACAAGTCTCAAAACATTTAAAATGATTCAAGTCATACAAAATATATTCTTTGACCATAATGGAATTATCTTCAAAATCACTTACAGAAAGATCTCTGGAAATTTTCAAATACGTGGAAAGTAAACAATAATTTATTAAGGAACAAATCAAAAAGGGAAATATAAAGTAGTTTGAACCAAATGAAAATGAAAACACAGCATATAAATATTTGAAGGACGTGACTAATACAATAATTAAGATGGGATTTTGGCACTAAATGTGTATATTTGAGTAAAAGCCCTCTGAAACTAGAAGAAGAAAATGAAATCGAACCCAAAATAAATGTAAGAAAGAAAATAACAAAAACATAGTGCAAAAAAGGAAAGAACAGAAAAAAATAGAGAAAAATCAATGCAACCAAGAACTGTTTCTTTAAGAAGATCAATACAACTGATAAAAACCTATAACCAGAATGAACAGGAAAAAAGAGAAGACATAAATTACCATAATCACAAATGAAAGTAGTGACATCACTACAGAATCTACAAATATTAAATGTATATTAAGAGATATTATTAACAACTTTAGCTAATAAATGTGACAACTTAGGAAGAATTGAAAAAGTCTTTGGAAGTAAAAACACCAAATTAGTTCAAATAGAAACTTCTCCTGCTCAAGGATAAATAGCCCTATATATACTAAAGAAATTAAATTTATTATTAAAAGTCTTCCCAGAAAAAAAAAACCCAGGTCCAGATAGTTTAACTGGGGAGTTCTATCAAACATTTAAAGAAGAAAACAATACCAATTCAATATAAAATGAATAATTGCAACTCATTCTATGAGGCAAGCATAACTATTATGAGAACATAACAAAGAAATTACCAGAAAAGAAAACTACATGCCAGTATTCCTCATACACAGATAAATTCTTACTTAATGTGAAGCCAACAATAAATAAAAAAGATACCACATCATGACTAAGTTTCCCAGTTTTGCAGAGTTAGTCTAATATTTGAAAATCAATCAAAAATAACTTACCTAAGAGATAATAAAATACTAAAAGATAAGAAAATACTAAGAGATAAGAAAAAATAAATGATCGTCTCAAAAGGTATGGAAAACACATTAGACAAAATCCGACATACATCCCTGATTTCCTGTTTTAAAAAAAAAATTGTTAGCAACACTGGCATATAAGGGAACTGCTTCAACCTAATAAAGATCATCTATAAAAAACCTACAGGTAACAGTCTACTGATATACACCATAACATGGATGAATCTCAAAGAAACATGCTGAATGAATCAGATAAAAAGTGCATATTAACTCATACTACTTAATAGGAAAAATACAAATAACTCAATTTAAAATAGTCAAAGAACCTGAACAGACCATTTTCCTAAAAAGAAATACAAAAGGACAATAGGGAAATGAAATGATGCTCAATATCACTAATTACAGAAATGCAAACCAAAACCGTAATGAGATAAAACAGCACACCTGTAAGGTTGCCAGTATCAAAAATACAAGATATAAGAAATGTTAGTGAAGGTGTGAAGAAAAGCGATTTCTTATACACCGTTGAAAGGAATATAATATGCTGTAGCCATTATGGAAAACAGTAGGAAGGTGTCTCAAAATATATTTAAAGAAAGTTCAAATCAATATTGTAAAGGAGAGTCTATACTCTTGTGTTCATTGCAACATTAATCACAATAGCTCAGATATAGAAACAATGTGTTTTCTTGAAGGATGAATGGCTAATGAAAATGTGAGAGTGTGAGAGTGTGTGTGTGTGTGTGTGTGTGTGTGTGTGTGAAATCTCATCATTTGCAAAAATTTGGATGAACCCAGAAGACATTATTCTAAGTGAAGTAAGCCAGACACAGAAAAACATCACATAATATCATTTAGATGTGGAATGCAAAACAGTTGAATTCACAGAAGCAGAGAGTAGAGTGGTTATCAGAAGCTGAGTGTGAGGAGCGGGAAGAGGAGGGCATGAAAAAATCTTGATCAATGGATATGAACCTTCAGTGATAGCATGAAGAAGCTCTAGGGATCTAAAGTACACTATGGTCACCATAATACTGTTATATTGTATACATAAAATTTTCTAAGACAATATATCCTAAGTACACACACACGCACACACACGAACACACACACAAATAGTAACTATGTGAAGTGCCAATTAACTTGATTGTAGTAATCATCTCACAGTGTACACATGTAACAAAACATTATGCTAGCCACCTTAGATTTATATAACCTTCATTTGTCAATTATACCTCAACAAAAGAAAGGAAAACAAATTGCCTTGGAAATGAATAGAATAAAAACTTTAAAGTTTGTGCTGTATGCCACTAACTCCATTAACATGAAGCACCAGAAAAATACTAATCTGTGGTGACAAACAGCAGACAAGTGGTTGGCTAGGCCTGAAAGGTGGAGGATTAACTGGGAAAAGGCAATTGACTTTTGAGGTGATGAAGTGTTCTACATCACGATTTTGTGATGGTTGTTGCACAGGCATATAAATGTGTTAAAATTTATTAGACATATATTTTTAAAGTGCTTTATCATACGTAAATTATAACTTGATAAAGTTTAAAATAAAAACCAATTTGTATTAGTTTGTTTTACGCTATTACAACCAAATATCTGAGACTAAGTAGCAGGAAAGGTTCTACCATAACAAAATACTTAAGGCTAATTTTGGAGGGTAAAGGGCACAGTGTCAGCTCTGGTGCGATCTCATGACAGACGGCATTGTGGCAGAAACTCAGGTGAGAGGAACAGATCATATAGCAATACAGGAAGTCAGAGAGATCAGAGAGTGGCCAGGATTGTCACTCTAGAGACCCAGCTGAAGTACCGCAAGAACTAGCGTAATCTGAGTATAGCACCCCAGGCAAGACCTATGGACTTCCCACTCAGCCCCACCTCTTAAAAGTCACATCACCTCTCAGCACTGCTGCACTGAGACTAAGCTTCTAACACATAAACCCTTGATGGACAAACCACATCTAGACCATCATCCTATTCGTTGATAAATTTTGGCTATTGAAGAGAATATGGAATTGAGGAAAAATTTGTGTTTTGTTTTATGTTGACGCAACAACTTACTTAAAATCAATTGGTGGGGGGGAGAGACAGACAGACAGAGAGAGAAGGTAGCCTTTAGTAAAAGTCTACAATCCTTTCCAGCAATCTAAGCCTCATGTTTCTCTAACAGACAGGAATTCCCTTGTAACCAGAAGTATTAGGGTTTGAAAAATATTTGAAAGGATATGTAAACTTCTAAGTAAAAATGTCAAGCAGGCCAGGATCCTGCCTGGGAAGCATATGTGCAATGCTCTACCTTCTAGCAATCCTCAAATTAATTACTGATGACCTGACTACAGCCTTAGAGTAGCAAGCATCCCACCTCCTCTTGCTTCCGATATGACTGCCCTTAGGTATTTGAAGTTATATACCAACTTTCTATACTTATACAAATGTTGGGGGCAATATTCTTAACTTTCATTAAACAGTTTTTAACTACCAAATGAAATTTACTCCATTTTAAGTCATATTTTTAAACTTGTAGTTAAACTTTTTTTTTTTCTAACCTGTCAACTTTTGGAAACAGTTTATGTTGGTTAATCAGAACAGACTCCTTCCCTAAATGTGTTTTAATTCTCAGCATTTATATGTGGAAAATTTCCCAACTAAGAGCAGTTAAACCGGAGCATAAAAAGACGGAAACAAAAACCAAAAGGGTGACTCTAATATTGAAAAAAAAAATCAGAAGGGGGGCTGGGGGTTTAGCTCAGTGATTAGAGTGCTTGCTTTGCAAACACAAGGCCCTGAGTTCGATTCCTAGCACCAAAAAAAAAAAAAAAAGAAAAAAGAAATGATTTAGATGATTGGAGGTTTAGATGATTTACCCAGTGGGATAAAAGACTCAGAGGTGAAGGGCTTTCAAGACTGTGTGCCATTTTCAAAAATGGCTCTTATGGCCATTGAGCTTGGTATCTTAAAACATGAGCGAGTGGAATAAGACAAGCACTAGCGCTGTCCTCTTGACAAATGAAAGAGACATTGTTACTTCTATCCTAGTATTTTTTTGCTCAGAGCTTGGGACAGTAGTTCTTACTCCCATGTATTCTAAATCCAGCAAATTTCTCCCTGTGTCTTCGAGTATAAAAAGCATGTATGTATTATTTGTTGTCAAATGAAAAGAGATTACTCTTGTCCTATTAGCAGGGAATTTCATTTTCTTAGATGTTATAGAAATGCACTACGATTTGCCTTCTTTTCTGTCCTTCTGATGACCTGTAACACACATCTCTAGGGCCGTGACCCATGCAGGCCAGGTTCAGGGGCTCAACCGACAGCTGGGGCTAGAAGCTCCACCCACAACAAGGGTTAGAGCTCAGCCCGTGATCCGTGCTAAGGCCTCAGCCGGTGACCAACAATAGCACTCTACCTGTGACTACCTGTTTGAGTTTTGCGGGGATCAGAGTTAGAGCTCAGGCTGGGATGATCTATAGGGTTAAAGCTTATGGTGTGCATTCAGTCTTGAGCTGGGGGACATATAAAAGCTAACTGGCTCAAACTGTAACAACTGCTTTGCTCCCATTGCTATAGGGTTCTGACAAGCTGATTTAATCAGCCTGAGTCTACTGTGGCAGAGTATGAGAGAACGCACTGGGAACCACTATGTGTGGGTCCTTCACCCTCTCCTGACAATTAGTTGAGAAAGTCATTTCTTCCCCTCATGCTTTCCATTACCCAGTCTTCCAAGTATGGAACATATTGTTACTTCTCACCATGAGCTGGGGTAGGTTGGGAAGAAAGCAAGAAAGAAACATTGAGCTTGAATTAACATTTGCAGCTTTTTCCTCCTGACCTGCAAGTCTCTCTTATTGAAAACAAAGCCAAGCTTAGTATTTTAATTCTCTAAGCATCAATTTCTTTCTGTTCCTCTGATCCATACAGTACTTACTGGTTTCCTGAAATAGAATATATTTTTATTGCCCACATACTAGTGGCCTTTGTTGGTTATTTTCTCTGTCTACTGTTTGTGTTTCTTCTTGACTTACCTTCCTATGTAAACACAATCGTGTGAGTGCACACATTTTGTTATTGGAAGTGTTAAAGTTTAAATATATACACAATGCAATTGCATGCCAAGAAGTAAACCCAGTATTTCTTCATGAGAGTAAAAGGGTAGCTTACGCCCTTGTCTTAGTTCATTTTGGGATGCTATAACAGAATATCACAGACTGAATAATTTTTCAGGAGCAGAAATTTATCAGTTTAAAATTCTGGAAGCTGGAAAGTCCAAGGTCAAGGTGCTGACATCTGGTGAGAGCTTTCTTGCTACATCAGAACATGGGTGCGAGGCATCACACGGTACAAGAGTAAAAAGGTAAAACGAGAGAAGGATGTGGGAGAGGAAGGACAGAGACCTGCTCCTGAGATAACAGTATTAGTCCACCCATGAGGGTGAAGCCCTCATGACCTAAACATGCTTAGAAGACCCGCTTCCCAATACTGACAGAATGGCAATTAAATTTGAGCATGAGTTTGTTTGTTGTTTTGTTTTGTTTTGTTTTGGGAGGGTGCTACGGATCAAACTCAGGCCCTTGTGCCTGCCAGGCAAATGCTCTACCACTGAGCTAAATCCCCAGCCCCTGAACATGAGTTTTGGGGAAGGTAAACATTCAACACATAGCACCCCTTCGAAAATGAATTCATTAAATATCTTTATACAGAACAATGACTGGACTAGACACTAAAAGGGAACAAGGCACAAGGGAAGATTTGCCTTCATCTCATTGCCCTTGGGCTGTTTCGCCTGGTTCCACAGCCACAAACTGTCCCTTATCCAACACTCCAGACTCTCAGCAGCTCTTAGGAATAAAGGTGGTACGACTAACTCTAAAAAAGCTTACTCTTGATCCTTGAGAACTCAAAGTACACATCAAAGGTCAAGAAGGAGTGCTTTGGTAACAATAAGCAATGATGTTCATGATGATGGCCATGATTTTAAGTCATACAGATTTTAGATCAGTGTAATATTATTTGAAATTGTATTTTCTGGTAGTCTAGTCTGTACCCCAGTAATCATCCCCACCCTGCCAATTCAGAAGTTCTGTGTTCATTGCCACAAGAATGGATATGACTAATCAAAGGCAGAAATAAAAGTCAGTCAGTTTCAGTGTCTAAATACTTAGGTTTGCAGGATACTAGAGAAGATAGAGCATAAGCTCAACACAATTATTGAGAAGGGAAGCATTTTATACTTCCTCAGACCAGAAAATACCTTTCACTGTGAGAAATGAAAGGAGACACATTTTGAGACCACAGATGTGCCTGGAACCCAGCAAGAGGGTCACTGCAACCCACCTTCAGGCACAGGCTTGGGGAATACAGAGGAAGAAATTTTCCTGTGCCCAATCATGGTCATGAAGGAATAGAACGTTTTCATGTCCTCAAACGAAGCAAAAAAGTATAAGAGAGAGCCATTCGAGCTGAAAGAGACAGGTGGAAGGGTGTCAAATGCAATCTGCCTGGTAGATGACATTAGGGATATGATGTCTCACTCAATCACAAAACCCCAGGACAAAACAAGAGTGCCCTGAACAGAATGATACTAACTTTTGTCATTCTAGGGGTTTAGAAACCCAAAGAGAAGTTGAGCTATAGAAATCTAAGTTCCTGGACTGAGTTTTGAACATAGCACTCCAGTACGTACAAGATTATGTCCCTGAGTAATCCACTTTATGGGTTCCTTAAATTTAGCTGAAAGTTTCTTCTTTGGGGATATTATTAAACTGTATCTGCTCCAAAAGGGATAACACATACTTGGACAGGAAAGCACGGAGTCGGAAATGCTATCTCACAGGTGCACATAATATCAACTTCTAACTGCAGGTAAAAATTAGCCAGCAATTAAATGAGGACTGTGATGCCGATGGATGTTACAATTTTCCCCAGGAGAAGCTATCTGTCAAAATTTAGTTATATACATGGAAGCGATATGAGATACTTGCAAAGTGCAGTTCATTTTCTTGTCTGTCAAACACCTTATCTTAGACATATGAGACCATTTGACTTACAGTACTAGACACACAGGAGTAAGTGCATTCACACTCGAATGTGTGTGTGTGTGTGTGTGTGTGTGTGTGTGTGTACATCATATTGCTCAATATCAAAGCTTCTGGGCCAGTGATGGCGAACCTTTTAGAGACTTAGAGACTGACTGTGCCCAAACCACAACCCACAGCCCACTTATTTATCACAAAGTGCCAACACTGCAGTTAAACCTGAACACTGAGGTTTCAGTTTAGAAAAAACAACTCATACATTAATATCTTCTGTCTTAAAAGAAAAACAAATAACACACATGCCATAGTTCACCACCACTGCTCTAGGCGAGTACAAATATTCCCTCCTTCAAGTCTTACCCTAGATAGTTGTAGATATGCTTTTAAACTGCTAATTTAAATACCAACCATAAATAATTTTAGATTCACTGTTTGTCTGAGATTTCCTCTCCTGTGTCTTCAGAGGGGCTGCCTGTGGCAATGACTCTCGCTCTTCACACATACCTCTATACTTTATTAAATTCCTTTGGCATTTTTAGTCCAGAAATGATTCACAACCTACCTGCTGTGGACCATCCCCAATTTCTGACAACTTTGCCCCTTTGTACATTTCCTCAATTCGGACATCTGAACCATTTTGTCATTCTTTCTCTTTTGTCAGTTCGTCAGTCTTGTCTTTCCTTCACTGTCTTCATATATCTATTTTTCTTGTTTCATATGTATGTTTCTCATTTTTTTCTAATTTACAAATTCAACTGAAGGAGGTAGGATAGTATAATGACAATGACAAAAAGCACTGAATTTAAAGTTCTTACAATCAAATAGCCTATGTTCTAGTCTCTGTCATTTATTAGCTGGATGCATTTTGACAAGACATTTTGCAGGTCACAGTCTTTATTGATAAATTTGAGGGTTGAATTAGACCACGGTTGTGTGAACTGGAGATCTGCATGGAGAAGTGAGCCCACTGATACATTTTGGTTCACCTGCATAGTGTTGAAATGTTTTAAATAAATGATTTTAAATGAAAAATATATGCTTCAGGTGCCCAAATTCTTCTACTCACTAACTTCATTCATGAACACTTGCACTTATGGTTGCTGGATTACATCCTGTTTCTCTCATATGCACTGAATTTTATTGGCTTTTCATGGTTTTCACTCTTCCAACAGGCAACTTCCAGTCCATATTCACTGGTCATAATACCATTTTAGTGAAGCAACTTCTCTACCCAACACTAAAGCTTGAACAATAAAGGTTAAAAAAAGTGAGGAAGGCTGGGGATTTAGTGCAGTGATAAGAGCACCTGCCTAGCAAGTGCAAGGTCCTGAGTTCAATCTGCAGCACAAAAAAAA